>JAAFCF010006680.1:29527593-29545766 GCA_013389785.1 Helicorthomorpha holstii
AAAAAAAAAAAAAAAAAACTTTCCATCATGAAAATCGCTATCTTAATTTTTTTAGTGACCCTAGTCATCCTGTCTTGTGTCCAGGTATTTTATATTTAAACATTTATGCACCAATCATAATGATTTAAATTACGTTTGCACCATTTTTAAGCAATACTCACGTTTTAAGCTACTATTAAATCGTTTATTATTTTGATAGTGAAAAACTAAGTTGCTGATAATTAAATTTATTACGAAGACGAATGTCAAATGCTCTTTTAGAAATTTTTCATGATTTCGATTGAAAAAAAGTTAATAGTTTATATAAGCTACTCATGATCTAACTTTTGGCGTCAAGTTGATCTCCCTGTAAAAAAAAGCTGTAAGACAAGGCAGCCACAAGAAATATATTTAATTTTTGTAAATGATCATTAAAAATGCCTGAATAAGCATTTGCCTTCGTATGTCCCTCAAACCATCAGCAATTAAATTCCTAGTTTGCGTAATCTTCGCTTTAACTTTGACTCAAAACTATCGCTAATTCATGATGTAATAAGCTTAATATAATTTACAGGCCATCCTCTGCGAAGAGAATGAAAAGAAATTGGAACGCCGAACTGGGATAATCACAACCCTTCTTAACTCGATCTTTGGAAATTTGGGCAGAGGCGGTAGTGGAGGAAAATAGGATGTTTAACTCCTCGGCTAAATACAGCAGTTAAATCATAAGATACATTTCTATCGCAGATTAAATAACAACTCGGATAATCTAATAATACATGTAATGAAATTAATTAAAAACTGCAAATAAAACTAAATGCATTAATTTAAAATAAATTTCTTACTGCGATATCGAATTACTATGTACAACCATCCGCTAAACTCCAACTAAAATCATTTAAAAACCAGAATATCTAAATTATTGTTAAATTTAATACTAGTCTTTAGTTTTTCAAACAATGAAATAGTTAAGTCTTCAAAATACATTTAAAAACAGTACGTATTTTACAGTAACAATTATCCATTAATAAACAAAAGACAATTAAATGCAAATTGCTATCCTATTAAATGCATAATATACAATGCAAGTCTATATAAACCCTAAAATTATGAATAAAAACACCAAAAAAGATTGCAACTAAATTTGATGGATAAAAGTTTGCCATGAAGATGAAGTGGTTTATGCTCATTACGATTATCATAATTGTAGCACAAGTAAAGATTTTCTTATTACGTTAATGTTTAAAGATATTTCATATTAATCTTTGTTATTAGGTAGATTGGTGTAAAAGCCAAACCGAGAACGACGCGCCAGCTGCGTCTGTTTCACAAACAGGACCTGGCTTAATGAAACTAATAACTGACGTAATACAACAATTCCTGTCTTTCTTTCAAAGGGTTGTAAATTCTATAACAGGCGGAACTGAACAAGGAAGGGGCCTTCTATCACTGTTGTCATCAGTGCTTCAAGGTTAAATAATTAAAAACAAAACTAATGCAAATTAGCATTACGATTTTAATTTGGTCAAACAACCGTTTTGAAATTTTAGTATGCAATGAATAAATCATTTACTTAAGATAATTAATTGTTAGTAATGCGTTTTTTTCTTATAGGAACAGAAACGTCTGATTTCAATTACAAGCTATGCCATACAATTTTATTTATGCACATGTGATACACTGCATATCTTTACACTAAAATAACACGTATTTGCTATCCCTATGAAATCGTATTAATTTGGGAAAATGTTCAAAGCGCAACAATGGCTTTTATATTAAAATTCGTGTATAATAGACACCCTAAACTGATGAAAACATTAAACTGTAGTACTGGGAAATCATTGCATTTTCATTATTATACGAATTTATCATAAATCATTCGACAGCTGTTATCCAAATACGGAAGTCGTATAAAACATAACTATCCGTTGTATTTAGTTTGCAGTACCATAATTGGTTAATTTCGAGCACACAATACGGTACTATCAAAAATATTACGGATAATACAGCATCATCCAGATGAAGTGCTTCGTAACTTCAGGTAAAATCTTAAAACTTATGCAATTTTTCGTACCCTTCTATATAGAGCCATTTATTTTATTATTATTTTGAAAAATATTAGTTAATCGTTTGCCAGAATTTTGAAGAAATTAAAGGTAACCCTTCGACTGTTTTAAACTTCATCATTACTACAATAGTACAGATCATTGATTTCTTTATCGTAAATCCGTTCAAGAATTTGAATTCTACCAACAACACCATTTACAATATTACGTTAAATTGGACTGGAATGCTAGGATAAAGTAAATAAAACTAAAAAAAATAATTAAATGACACTTTAATAACATAATATGTATCATAATGCATAATGATACATATAAATTGATACATGAATAATAATATATGTATCATAACTACGAGTAAATGTAACGATGCGCTAACGCTAAGTTAATGCTCCGTGGTGAGAAGTCAACATTTGACGGCATTACAATTTATTTTCCCCCGTTCATTTCATCGGCTGGTGTTAATTGTGATGGTAGCTTGTCGGATGAGGGTTTTTTATTGCTAAAAATGCAGATATAAATATGACGCAATATGCCGATTTCGATTGTGTTGTTAATAATTATTTAACAGCCAATTTTAATTAAAGATAAATGAACGCCACTCAAATATAATTCCCTTTAAGCGGAATAAAACTTGTTAACTAGTCAAGAATTGGTAATAAAACCAGTAATTGTAATTCGAGTATACAGTAACATTATGTACTGTATAACGTATAGAAGCAATAAAATTTGATGCCGCGTACAATATACTTTTTACGGCATGAGCGTTATAGCATTTACCACGCATTTCAAATTCGTCATTTAAGCACCACCACAACTGCTCTCGAAAACATTTAAAGATAAATAATTTCATTCAATACTACAGAGGTATATACTGTACCATTACTATTAGTATTAATTACTATGTTTACAAGTTTTACACCAGTGTTAATGTGAGCAAAGCTGCAAAACAAGGTTTCAAATTAAATAAATTTTGAAAATAAATTTAAAACGCTTTATTAAAATGTAGCTGATGAAGCTGTAAAAATTAAAAAAATTCATTTGGGTAACAAACATTAGTGAATAGAAATGACATATTCATGAATGTGACCCTGAAACATTATCCACATCATATGACTAATGATATCATTGTTTGCATAAAAACAGTGGCTCGAATTCAACAATAAGAGTGCCAACTGTTGCAATGACGTAAATTGATCCACAACAAATTTGGCAGTTTACTATTCATTTTTTAGTATAAACTAGTATTGTTTTTAAATTCAAAATCCAACTCATCTTCAAACAAAACAAATTAAATTAGTCATTTGCTCAATCGTCATTTTGGTTTTTGCCCAGGTAATAAAATCTTAAGTTATGTAATATTATGCGAAATAAAAATTTAAATATTACCAAATAATAATTAATGTAATTTATAGAGAATACTCTGCGAAGAAATTGGAGATGTTTTAGTAAGATTAGATAAATGTTATAAGTGTCTAAAGTGCTTTTAAAAGCTTACGCAAAGTGAACGCCTGGCAGCTCAGCAGCTTAAGCTCACATAAATAACCTGTTTATCGATCAATTATCTGCACAGTCTCTTAACGGTATTTGCAACATTGACAATGTAATAATAAATATACAATTAAGTCTACTAAATGTATTTAAGATACCGAATTATCCCTAAACCAAGATCGAGAAATCCCGACAGCAATCGAAATATATGTTAAAAGACAAATCTTAAACGATGCAACCACAAATGCAACTTCAGTAATTAAATGTTACTGCATTGCATAGAAAATTGATAATTGTTCTCAGTGTTACTGTGATATTTTAATTAACTGGATAATAATATTTAGTTAACTGACTAAATAAGTTAACATAATCAGTCAACGTAATTGGAAATGTCTTTCAAGTTTTACAACACATTTAAAAATCTTTTGTAAGTAAAATTCAGGCTTTCATAAAAACAATAAAACTATTTATTTGTAAGACTAGTTTCTTGTGGTATATTATAGAAATCAATAAATTTTCCCCCTGCGAAAAAAAAAGTGTTTACGTCACTTTGAAAATGTATGCATCGTTTCACAGAAATGCAGTTTGTTTAGATACAGTACTCAACATTTCAGTTTGAGAATAATACAACCAGAATTGTTTGTTTTGGCTTAAATGATTAAAACGTCATACTTGGATCGTCGATCAATTTATTTTTTTAGTATAAATTGGTCTTTTCAAAACAAAATCACACAACTTCAGATTCAGTTCTAAAAACATCAGCTACCCGTACATCAATAGTTAAAGAAAAACCAAACAAAAAAAAAATGAAATTCATCGTTTGGGTAATCGTCGTTTCAGCTTTGGTTCAGGTAATAAAAACTACCGCTAAATTTATAGTCGATTAAGCTTGATTAGTGTCATTTATAGGCCATCGTCTGCGAAGAGACCGAAAAGGAATTCCATCGCCGCGCATTGATACCAGACCTTATAGAATTATTTTTCCAATTTAAAGAAAATGGGTTCTTTGATAAGGTCTCTTCGGACATTTTAAATAGCTTGAATGAATTGGTAGATAGCTCGGAGGAATTTGCAGTTAGGTCGGGTAAATGCGTACATTGGTTGAATGAATTTTTAAGTGAAGAGCTTGAATTCAGTGACTGACAGCTTAAGCTCACAAAAATAGCCGGTTTATCAATAAATTATCCGCACAGTCTCTAACTGTAATTGCAACATTGACAATGTAATAATAAATACAATTAAGTCTACTAAATTTATTTAAGATACCGAATTATCCCTAAACCAAGATCATGAAATCCCGACAGCAATTTCATGGCGATAGGATGAATGCTTAAAAGACGGAGATACACACATACATTAATTTTTATATACTGTATATAAAAGATTAAGCTTAATTAATGTCCTTTACAGGTCATCCTGTGCGAAGAAACCGAAAAGGAAATCCATCGCCGCGCAAAATTAATGGACCACCTCCTAAAGTTCAGAGACTTACTAGCGTCTGAGGGGTTTTCAGATCACTTGAAAGAATTTTTAGATAGCTCGGATGAATGTTTAGAAATCATGAAGAGAATTTTAAAAATGATGTGGAAATTGTTTGAAGCAATAATGCCAGACTTGTAAACTACCGTAACCAGTAAACTAAATGAGAAATTTTGTCTAATTTTTAAAATATCATAAAATATCTAAAAAATTCTTTTGTTGGTTAAAAGTGCAAGAATTTATCAAAACAATAAAACTGGTTAATACAAACTGGCTTAATACAAAAATCCGCTTAATACAAAAGAATTTCACTTCGAATGAAATATGGCATATACCGCCGGCGAAAATAAAGAGAAAATCAAACTTTTTATAAATTTCTATAAAAACACATACAAAATCAATACCGTACATTTTTCATTTGTTTCTATAAAAAATTCCATTGGTTTTTCTTAAATGCTTACATACATACAGTATGTATGCACAAAATTCATAATATTTTTAAAACTAAATTTTGTATGTGATATGATGTAAATAGTGATTCTAATATGATGTATTCTAAGAAATGTCATATTTTATGTTTTTATATGTTCCGCTTTAAACAAAATTAGTTGAACACGAAAAACAATTTCGTCTTAAGCGGATACCACTGTACTGAATACGCCATTTTCAGCTGTCATCGTCATTTACATAAAAATAGAATTAGTAGTGTGCATTTTAAATGCTGGTATTCGTAGTTTAATAAAATTCATTTTGTATTATTCAATTTTTATCTTTTAGCTAACTAATTTATGCTTTTAGGTCAAAAACAATGTCTTTATCATAAACAAATAAATCATCAGAAAAACGGCAAACTGGGAATATCAATAATTTCCTATTATTCATTAATAATATTTGGGATTATAATACCATAGCTTATCAATAACATACATTATTAACATTTTTGGGATTTCGTGAACAATATTATGCAAAGTAAAAAGCAACAAACTAAAAAGCATTTCAGTAAAAAGCAACAAACTAAAAAATTCGGCATCATGAAAACTGCAATCTTAGTTGCCATAGTGACCATTTTCCTTCTGTCTTATTTCCAGGTATTTTATATTTAAACATTTGTGCACTAATAACTCAAGTTTTTCATACTGAATGCACCTTTTTTAAGCGATATTCGTTAACGTTTTACATTACAACTATATCGTTTGTTAACTTATAATAGTAAAAATTACCTCTAAAATACTGTTTAATAACTACAAACAATTAATGGCTATACAACAACGATGGTCAAATGCTTTAGTGAGTTTTAATAATTTAAAAAAAACCATTGCCTATTTGAGTTTCCCCTGTCGTTGAGAGATAATTAAGTACGATCGGGTGGCTCCAATAATGGGTTTTACTTTTTAAAAATAATAATTAAAAAATTCATAAATAATTTTACCATTGTCGGTTAGTTCTACTTCATAACTTAACTACACTATTTGCTTTTAATACTTTAATCAAGTTTTGGATTGTTAACTGAGCTTATAATTAAAACATTTTAACAGAGGATTACAATGGCGGCAATTGAAAGCAACGAGGATGAAATAGTCATGGAGAAACGTATTATCCCCGAAATAGTTAGCGGAATACCGCGATTTTTTTCAGGGCTTCCCACATTTCCTTTTCGTGCATTATGGTGCATCGTCAAAGAATTTTTTAACATCTAAGATTCTTATAATGACATAAATACATACCGGTATAATATAAAACAAAAATATTGATTGTTGCCATATACCGGTAAATAAAAATACCGTACTGTACAATAAAAAACCAACAATGTTAAATGTAGTACGAGTATTATTTAATTTTAATCGAATAAATTAATCAATAACCTTCCCCTATCTACTGTACAATATCAATATTTTAAAACAATCCCTTTTTAGCTGGTAGGTTTCCATTAAAACTGTTTATTTGTAATACTACACCCTTATTGAATATTGACAAAATAATTTTCCACACGCGTAAAAACCAGGGGACGTTACTTTCTATACAAGACATCACTGAATTCAATAGTCAAAACAACTTAAAAAACAATAAACATCTGAATCATCACAAAAAAAGTAGCACTGAAAACATGGGTTACTGATAATTCCTGGAGTTGTCATAGCGAACAATTGTAACGAAATACACTATGAGCTCATTCATGTGACACTGGATTTAATGAGCTATACCGTTCAAATATTTACTAAAATGAATAATATGCTTTCAGTCGATATATCGAATACTTAATATCATTCGACATCACATTCAGCTCTTAACACTTGATTTCAAGCGCAGCATAAAAAAACAACCAAAATTCCAAAAGAAGAAAAACTTCATCATGAAAATCGCTATCTTAATTTCTTTAGTGACCCTGGTCATCCTGTCTTGTGTCCAGGTATTTTATATTTAAACTTTTATGTACCAACCATAATGATTTAAATTACGTTTGCACCATTTTTAAGCAATACTCACGTTTTAAGTTACTATTAAATCGTCTATTATTATGATCGCCAGAAATTAAGACGACGAATGTCAAATGCTCATTTAGAGATTTTTAATGATTTCGACTGAAGAAAAATGAATAGTTTATTTAAGCTACTAATGATCTAACTTTTGACGTCATGTTGTTCTCCTTGTAAAAAAAAGCTCCAGTACAAGGAACCCCCAAGAAATATATTTAATTTTTGTAGATGATTATTAAAACTGTTTGAATAAGCATTTGACATTCGTATGTCCTCTCCTTTAATCGCAACATACTGTATTTTAAATTTTACTTTACTCCATTTATTGTCATTTTTGTGAAAATGAGGTTTTCCTTTGTTAACTTAATTAATAATTTTATTGTAAACAGAAAATTACCATGGCGTCGATTGACGACAATGAGAATTTAAGATTCATGAAAAAACGAGACATCGACTTTTTAAGCGCAATACCACGTATTATTTCAGGTCTTCCAACAATTCCTTTACGAGTTCCAGGTGCATTTTCGTGTGCCATTGGAAAATTATTAAACATATACGACGACGACGATTAAAATATAAAGTATTGTCTAATATACTTGCAATTATATTTAAAAGTATGTACGAGTATAAAATCAAAAAATAAATTTTCAAATGTATTCACAAATCGAAAATATCTCAATATTTTACCGTTTATTTTTTGCCTTTAGAAACCACTAAAACAATATTGAAAAAACAAATTCATTAATTAAGTTATCATTTAAATTAAAATGAATAGCCGTAAGGTGAAAATATGGTATATACAGGTAACATTCAGTACACAGAAACTGGGATCGCTCTCGAGTATCAAAAATAAATACAGCTGCAAAAAAAACCCTGTGACTATTCAATAGTGATTTGGTAGCTTAGTTTCCAATTTTTTGTTCTATAAGCTTTTAGTATTTATCCGTTTAATTTAGTTCTCGGTATAAAACTACATGAACTATTAAAAATTTCAGAGTTAAGAGATTTGTATTGTGTCATACTGTACAATCAATCAAATCTATTGGGAATTACTTTCACGTTTTACAATACCATATCATGCGTCTTCCAATGCATATTCAAACCCCATGTTTGTTAAAGCTCCACAGTTTCCATTAAAACAGTTTATTTGTATTACTTTTTCCTTATTGAATATGAATGAGGGATTTCCCATCAGCGTCAACAGCAGCCGAAAAAGTCACCTTGAAAAAGTGCTTGGTATCATGGAATTGCAGTTTGAACATTTAGTACTCATAGCAACACCAAAAAAATTTGAGTAGCAAGTTCAAGCGCGATTTTATGCACAATCAACATCGAAAATGTTATCTACAATCTGCAGTTGTCATACTGTATAGTCAATTACCTAAAGTTATGTACTTCTTAAATTTTGATATAACCGTTTTTAAATTTTAAATCACAGTCGTTTATACAAAAATCTACAAAAAGCAACATTCAAAATTTAAAATACTCGTATTTAAATATTATTAATAATTACTTAGAAGTTATTAGCATACAGTTCAGCTGCAATGAAATACAGAATCAACACAATAAACACTTTCATGAGTAAATATATGCAGGAGTTCGTTGGGAATGTCAATATGGAATTCAAAGCGACCCAATAATTCCAGTAAAATCTGCCACACTTCAGTTCAAGTCTCTAACAGTGAATCTTGAATTCAGTAAAAATATACAAAACCTTACAACCATGAAATATGCCGTTTTAATTGCTATAGTACTTCTGTCTTGTGCCCAGGTAAACTTATTTTATATTTAAAAAATTATGCATCAATTACTTATATCATTACTTATGCACCATTTTTAAACAATAGTTATCAAGGTTTTTGAATATTAATAAATCTCCTATTATTACGAGTCTGAAATTTGGGTATGGTCAATTACCCATTTAGTAATTTTTAATTGTCTTATTAAAAAAAAATTAAAAATTTTAACATTCTAAGAAAAATAAAAATCAATAACATACGTTGCTATATATTTTAAGATTCAAATTTTAAATAGCAAATTAAGTAAATAACTATGATGATTAAACTATTATATTTTAGACAGTTAAGACCTTGATAACTAATGTAAATCAAACCAGATAATTTTCTAAATTGAAACACTGCTTTTAAAGTGCTAATTAAGAAACGAGACTAAATTTTATTTTCCAATAACGTTTTGTTTCTCTCCAATAATCAACAGAGAAAAAAAGTGTGCCAATTTAGAAAATCATTTGGTATAGTATTTGACTTATTAATGCCAAACTGGCGCATATGTGCACAAAAGCATTACTAACCAGTTTTTCATTGTAAACAGAGAATTACCATGACAAAAATGAAAAACGACGAAACACCTTTGGAGAAACGCGGTATCGTCGAGCTAATTGGAGCAATACCGCGTATTATTGCAGGTTTTCCAACAATTTCTACGCGTTTACCAAGTGCTCTGTCGAGCTTCGCCGTAAAATTATTCGACATAGAAGACGTCATATAATTTTTTTAGCCGTCTAATATTCTTACATTTACAGCTCAAAACATGTAAATTCAACAAAAAAAATAAACGTTCACATTAATGCCTCAATTTTTAAAATGGTTTCTATGTTTATAGACCACTAACACGTCCATACTGTACATGGTTAATCAAAATAAATTATTTTAATTCACTTATCTACTTGATTACCGCAAAATAAAATTCGGTAACTGATTCTGTAAAATCACAAACCGATTTCGATTATGAATATGTATAACAATAAAACGCATAGACATGTTAATTGCTTTCGAGTCACGATAAGTATACACAGCTGCAATACAAACTACGGTAAAATTCGTTTTTCTATGCAAGTCGATACATCACTTTATTGAAATAAGCCATTGAGGTACAACTTTATGACACATTTCTCCTCCATAAACGTGTAAATCATTTCACATTATTACATACTGTTTAGATCAAATTAATGACAAAATGCACAATTTTACTAGCAAATCAACCCTTTTTATCAATAGTTCAGGTAAGATTCTAATTAATGAAATCAATTTATAAACAAGAAGCAAGCCAACAAATTTCTCTATTTTTCATTGGCATTCAACATAATAAAAAATAGGAACTCTGATGGTTGATTCTCCCATGTAAATGTAATTATAGATTTCAGGTATAGTACATTTAACTTTCTTAAGCCAATGACAATGATAGCATTAATTGAGAATGAAGAAAACTAATTCATTACTTAAATTACCAAAAAATGGAAGTCTTACAATATTCGCACAATTTATGCGATGATTTCGCACATGATTTATTCTACAAGTTTAACATTTACTGTCCCTTACAACTAGCAAATAAGTGATTCTGCTACATATAGTATACTGTACTTAAAACCTGGCTACGGTCAATATCTAAATAGAAAATTTTATCGAGATCAGTTCAGTCGTGCTCTAGTTATAAGCGAATACATTTACAAACTTTCGGTTTTCTATAATGTTATAGTAATAATTATCAGAGATTTAAGGCAAAATAACGTATTTAAAAAATCGTATTTTCCCATAATTCTCTAAAATCCAGTTTAGAACTCCTTGACAGAAATTGACCATCGTATGTAACGTCACTCTATCTAAATAGTTTAGAAATATCAAAATATTTTAACATACTGTACTTTAACTTCCATGATTAGACTTCAATGATCCAATTAAGTAAAATTTCACCTCAACCAACTCATGGCAAATTATAATTATTTATTCGATTGAATACTAGAACAGCCTATCTGACGTATCATATGACGAATAAGCTATTTCATTGACAGCTATGTTAAAATGTCATTTGTTTTTGCAAATATCAAATAATGTCAACGTGGACTGTTTCAACTACGTTCAATTACAAAAACGTCAACTGTCACGTTTCATTTAATATTAAGCCAGTTTTTGAACTTTTTTTCTAATAAATCCCTTATAATTTTTTATTTAAAATCGATTTAAGATACTACAGTAACTTCGTGCCACAATGCTTTTAAATGAAATTTTATCACAAGTTACAGAAAAAATCAAGTAATTATTTTATTAACGGTAATTAAGTTGTTAGTATTGTTGCCTTACGTCATGCAAACACATTTGCAATGTCAAACAACCATTTACAAACATCAAATAGGCGTATACGCACGTTAAATATAACAAAAGCGTTTAATTGATAAAAGACGGGAATAGAGAAGCCCTTGTCACCGCATTTAATGTCAAAATTTAAGTATAAAAATGGCTAAAAGTTCCAAAGCTATTCACAGTTCAGATCAGGTATTTCACAAAAAAGTTTCAAATTTAAAGCATCAATTGGTACCATGAAACCAGCTATTTTTGTTGCTGTTTTATTTCTAGCTTTGGCTCAGGTATTGCTCGATATATAAATGCATATAACTAAAATTCAAATACAAGCATATTAATATTTTACATTTTTATTTTAGACAATCACTATGGTTCCAACTGAAAACAAGGAAGAAAAGATCCGAGAGGTTGCCTCGGAAGGCATTGTAACCCAGATACTTCAAACGGTTGCCAATTTAATTGCTCGCATACCAATACTAAGTTCTATACTAAAACCAATTCTCGATTCTGTTAATACTTTTGGACCCTTTTTAGACTCGATTATAAGTCCTATATTAGGTCCTGTATCAGGTCCTTTAAATACAATTTTAAACGCTTTAAACGCTATCAAAATTTAAATTGATCAATTCGATATACCGTATTATATAAACGACCTATTAAGCATTCGAATGTCACAGCAATGTCAATAACTGAATAAATTTCAATCTGAAGTTAAGTCAATGTTTCATTAGTTCTAAATCGATATTGCGAAAAATATATAATACTAATGATATTTTAAATTAAATATTTTACATAACAATTATAAAAGGTTACTGTACATTTTAAAGATTTTTTTTTAACAGCGAATTTAAAAAGTTTTTATGTCGTATAAAACTAAATACGAGTATTCTTTTTTACAGAATATGATTCGGTATAAATTGCCAGAACTAACTTAAAAATTAACATATTCATAACGTATTAGATCATTTTTAGCAGAACATAAAAAAACTCAATCAAACTGTTGAACGATTAAAATTATCCAAAAACTTAATAGTAAAACAAATGCTAAAGAATAAGCTTAATAATCGGGTGATTAACTAGTGAATCAAATTCGAGCTGTTAATGTAACTTATTTGTAAGACAATGACATTGCACATTGATTTCCCTGGTCGATTATATATTTCTAAAATATTCACTGATAAGTCTTAGATACAAAATAATAATACTGGCATTGCAATGGAAATTCTGCAAAACTCATTTTGAAATGTAGTAAAGGATGGATTTATAAAACATAGCCACATTTATACCTCAGTTGACTCAGCGATAAAAACAATGCATATACAGTATTCATAGTCGACGTCAACCCATTTACATTGCAAATAATATCAATGACATACCCGAGACGCAATAAACGAGAACGTCACCCATTATTTGAGTGAAATAACTAAGTCAATGTTGAATTTACAACGTCAATTGTCAACTGGATTGACATTTTAACTAAATAAATGGTTTATTATTAGTGTATTATCTTTGGCTTAGAAATTCATTTGATATTAGCTGGAACTTGAAAGTTTAACCAAGTTGAAAATAACATTACTCCATGAATAAATTAATCAATTATTTTTAGTAATAATGCTTAAAATTTAAACTTTTGTATAACACAGTATAATGCAGAGTGCCCGTTGCAAATTTATACATTATCGTTACCGATACACAAAAACTTCGTTAGCATAATAATTATCAGGGTATAATACCCAGATGCTACATGTCTCGCCTGTCAAAAATCACTCTATTGTTCAAACTCTGATGACAATTTGTCAATCAAAACAGAAAAAAAGCAAATAATTGTTTGAAACACGTAGGCACCAGGGAACTGTTTGCACTTCTTAGACGTACAACTCAGAATTGTCATAACTCATAACCAGGAGAAGCAAACTGACATAATGCTTCCGAATTTTAGTATAAAAGAAGCCAAATTTGAGTTCATAAGTCACACACAGTTCCTCGGGTTCTCACTTTCGTAAAAAGTAAAAAAAAATATATAGTATATATAATAATCGGCACCATGAAATACATAATGATCGTTACGCTTCTGGTTCTGACTTTGGTTCAGGTAATTATTGCATTACTAATAATTAAGTAAAAATATCTATTAGAGGAGTACTAAAACAAAATTCAAATTAGAACCTTGCGCAAAACTACTGCACATTATCTGCAATAAAATTTATTTTCTAAATATCGAATTTAGTAAACAGATACCAAATACTGTGTTAAAACTACTTTTAATCACCTTAAATTGACAATTTAAATGGCATATATTAGCAATTTAGTCACTAAAATTATTAGAAGCCAATATCAGTCCTCCTTAATATCTACTTAAAATCGACGAGATAGCTTGAAATTGGTTTATCTTTGTAAGTGTCAAAATCAATGCTTAACTAAATATTTAATTTTGTTTGCAATATTTTTACAATTTAAAATGCATTTTTATAGGCAATTATGATGTCAACTATTGAAAATGAAGAAAGAACATTCACCGTACGAGCTGACGGAGCAATAGTTTCACTGGTCAAAAACATTACTAGCACATTGACAGGTCTACCGGGATTAGGAATAATTTTAGCCCCTATATTAACAGGACTTTCCCCAATTCTACTTCCTATTTTAGCAATAGTAGATTCCCTGCTGAGTAGAGTACTTGGTTAAGCCCGTTATTATAATCATATTGTATATGAACAACTTTTGAAATCTAACATTAGATTGCACCTAAAAATTATTTCACTCTAAATTAGTTTACACAGCTCTGAAATGACTTGTGCATAAATATTAATTAAAATAAAATACACCATGCAATATATCTCAAGTGTCACTGAAATATTTTTTTCGTACGTATGGAAACAAATCCATTTATCGAATAAAACAAAATTAGACTCGACAAACATAAAATCGAATATATTAACTTCATAAAATTACAGAAATTAAAATTAGCACTACATTGTTTTATAAATACACTCTCTCAAATGAATATACGTTTTATTGTTTCAATATGACAGGCAGCATTATACTAATCAAACTGGCAATAAATTGCATTTATTGGCTCTACGTCACTCATTTACGTAGCACATTCGGTGTATGATACGGTATAATATGCAATATATTCCATAATAATAAAAACCCAATCGGTGGCAATGAAAATTAAATCATCGATTAGCTATTAAAATTCCGAAACATAATATCCATAAATGACTACAGTATACTAGAAATTCGCACTTCATTCGATTTTAATGTTAAATTTACAATTTACGAGTTTCTACTTGTAACAACTCCATACCTTTTATAACACCAAAATTCATTAGCATAAAAATATCCATATACACATATGCGCCATACACAATTGTCTTTCTTCAATTGATCAATTCTTGATGACAATTAGTCACTAAAACTGAACGAGACTCGTGATGTGACTGTATATTATTTGCTATTTGTATTTCTTGCAACTTTTGTCTAAAACTAGACTATTATCGGTATATAAAAAAGAAACAATGTAGACTCACTCTGTATAAAATAAGTCGAATTGCAACTCAAAAACAGTTTCTATACCACTCACTACAAATCTACATAAGATAGCTGTAATGAGAATTGTCCCCATGAAGTATTTAGTGGTGATTACTGTCATAATACTGATTTAAGCTCGGGTAATTTTATTAAACTTACAGTAACAAATTTTTTAAGTTTATTATTACATTTATTTTGACAATTAAATCGTCTTTAACAGGGAACATTTATGGTAGAAAATAAAGCTGACAAAAAAACACTTAAAGGTTCAAGACTCAGACCCTTTAAGTTTCTTAACAACTACAACAGAAATCCTCAGAGCAGCTAAAGCAGGAAGTGTACTAAGCTTAGAAACTATTAAATTGGATTAACTACAATTAGAATTGTATTTAAGTGGTACATTCAGTGTATAATTTGCAATATTCAATAGTACTAAAACATAATCAGTAGCACTGTAAATAGATCACTTAGCTTAGAGAAAATATTAAAACTCTATAAAATAATGTTCACAAATTAGAATAAATTCGCACTTAATGTGTTTTCATTTTAATTTGGTACTACACGTGTTTCTCCATAAGCCAACCCATTACATTTCCAACACTACAATGACAAGTTGGCCTAAAAAACTAAATACACATGTGCGCCATACAAAATCGATAACATTATTAGTCACCAAAACAGGATGATATTCGTAGTATAACGTGAAACTTGCTTTACTTGAAAGTTCTTTTTTTTCTACAATTATTCGACTATTACACTCGTACAGTACAAAACTGAAACAATAGGATTCTCCGGTATACCACAGCAGTAACCTAATAGTAATTTACTTCTGTTCATAAGTGTCTCCTATTCCTATTAATGTTCATAATTGCATTCATTCCGAGATAAACAATACAGTAATTTTGACACCATTAAATACGCAGTAACAGTTACTGTTCTGATGCTGATTTGGTCAAGGTAATAATGTATTAAGCTTAAATAATGCATTTTATTATGCAATTAAATCCTTTTATTAATAGACATCAGTGATGGCAGCCGTCAAAAATAGAATTCAATAGTATAGACCAGACTACATCTTCGCTAATAGAACCTGTATTAAGTTTGCAACTATACTCAATCGATAATGTAAGATGCTATAAGCTACTGTATATCACGTCGAGTCAGACAACCGAGTCGATGGAATTATATACCGGCAGTGAACGTACTGATCGCGGCATATTTTATACGCCGTGTAGGTACGAACGTTGCCGGCATCCACTACAAATACATTGCGCCTCATAGAATCATTCGGTGGCAAGGTTTTGTCGTGAAACGAGTATAAACTGCCTGATATCATTAATAAGTTATTTACACTTCTAAGATATTAATTAAACATATAATTTAATGTGTTAATTATATTTATTATAGGTTTATTGTCATTACCAAATGGTGTGGTTTCTCAGTACTGTATAAACGAGGCTGAATGCAAGATTACAAGCCATATCGTTCTTTAATTTGGTCTTCGCCGTAATACCAGCTAAATTTTTACCTGAAATTCTAATAATAATTGGCACCATGAAATATTCAATAATAAGGGCAGCGTTTATGGTTCTGACTATAATTCAAGTAATCACAATGGCATTAATTGTAGAAAAGATCAAATTTCTCATGTCTAATGTGCTTTTATCGCGATAGGCAGTTATGATGGTCACCTTTGAATGGGAAGAAAAACCAAAATCAGTACGAGATTTGATAGACTTGGAGTTTAACAACGACAGATACAACATCACTGATAATGTTACTATAAAAGTTGATGATTTGCTACATCTACAAGGCCATAATCAACCAAATAACATTGTAAACAATCTACAGAAATTAGTATCACCACTAATCAACCTTAATATCACCTTCGACTTTAATTATACAATATCTGGATGACATTTATTGGGGGAAGCTCACTTCTGTATTATTATAATACTGTAATATTGTACTACAAATAAACTAGCATTAACAAATAAACTGCCATTTAACTTTTTTTGCGAAAAATCCTAAATTTTTACACAAAACTACATAAAATATTGAAAATAATCGCCTTCATGTTTCTACAACTCAAGAAATATCGACAATTACTATTCAACAAAGTCGTGTAACCATTATCGTGTCAAACAACTAAGTTCTTTGCACTTCTAAATTTCTAAGACATAAAACTAAGCATGTGATATGGGAGAAATGAACGAATTAATCGTTTTAGTAAAACCAGAGATAAACTTTTACGTACAAGTAAATGGCATCATAAAATACATGGTAACAAATGCCGATATTTTTCTTTTGACTTTAGTTCTGGTAATTGCTTGTGTTAAAACGTTTATGGAAACTTAAAAAAAAAGTCAGTTTTGCACTCACAAAAAATACTAGTAAAAGTTTACATAAAGTTCAGTTTCATTGCATTCAACAAGTTTTGAGCCCTCAATAACCGTTATTATCTTTAAATTAAATGACTATAATAGCCCAACTTAAAACCCATAAAAGTTATGTAAAAATATGAAACTTACTTATCGACTTCCAGTATACGACTCCCAAGCTCTCGTGGCATCAAGTCAGCAATTAACACCAAACGTTGTCTATTATAAACCATCATCGCGTCCTAAACAAAATGAAATCAGAAATCAATAATGACGTAAAAAACCGAGATAGATGAAACAAATCACATATCATTTGACAACAACTAAAACATTATCAAAATCAAATATCAATTAAATATTTGACAGATACAATTATGTACATGTCTACATCACTGCATTATATATTTATATCATATTGTAATAAAGATTTCATAACGCAGCATATTATTCAACAAAAAACAAATATTAACTCGACATGTGACAAATATTAAAAAGAAAAAAGATTTTTCTGTCAATGTCACTGTCACTATACAAAAGTTTTAGTATAAAAGTCGAGAAAATCGGCATTATTAAATCACACTGATCAACTATTACAGTTGTTAACTACACCGTCAAGTTGAATATTCAGTTGTTAAACCATGAAATTCATAGCGTTATTTTTGGTGCTCATTCTCG
>JAAFCF010006680.1:29552440-29634369 GCA_013389785.1 Helicorthomorpha holstii
GTTCCCATTGTGCGCCATATAGTGGGATTTGTGAACAATTAATAACAATTATGGTACACTGTAATTCAGGTAAAATCTTAAAACTTATGCAATTTTTCGTACCCTCAGATATAGAGCAATTTATTTTATTATTTTGGAAAATAATAGGTAATCGTTTGCCAGAATTTTAAAGAAATTAAAGGTAACCGTACGAGTGTTTTAAACTTAAACATAAACTACAATAATACAAATTTTTGATTTCTTTATTGTAAATCCGTTTAAGAATTTGAATTCTACCAACAACACTATATACGTTAAATTGGACTGGAAATATCGCTAACAATGGTGTCAACAAATTTGATGGATCAGGCGGAATGCTAGGATAGACCAAGTTATTCAAAAAAAAACAACTAAGTTATTCTCTATTGTATATAATAATATATGCATCATAACTAAATGTAACAATGAGCTAACGTCAAGTTAAATGCTGCGTTGCGAGAAGTCAACATTTGACGGCACTACAATACCTTTTTTTCCCGTGGATTTCATCGATTGTATGTAACGGTAGCCTGTCGGATGAGTTTTTTATTGCTTTAAATGCAGATATAAATATGACGCAATATGCCGATTTCGATTAGGTTTTCAATAATAATTATTTAACAACCACTTTTATTTTAAGATAAATACACATCACTTAAAAATAATCCCCTTTAAGCGAATTAAAACATGTTAACTAGTCAATAATTGGTAACCAAAGTAGTACAGTAATTGTAATTCGAGTATACAATAACATTATGTATAACGTACGGAAGCAATAAAATTTGATGCCGCGTACAGTATACTTTTTACGGCATGAGCGTTCTAGTATTTACCACAAATTTCAAATTCGTCATTGAATCACCAGAATAACTGCTCCCGAAAATATTTAATAATAATTTCATTCAATACTACTGAAACAAAGTATATACCATTATTATTTGTATTAATTACTGTGTTTACAAGCTTTGCACTAGTGTTATGAGAGCAAAGCAGCATAACAAAGTTTCAAATTAAATAAATACTGTATTAAAAATAAAAACAACGGCCTTAACCGTTTTATTAAAATGTAGCTGATAAAGCAGTAAAAATAAAAACTAAAATTCATTTGGATAATAATCACCCGTGAACAGAAAAACAAATTCTTTGAATGTGACCCGGAAACCAATATTCCTATCATACGACTAATGATATTGTTTGCATAAAAACAATAGCTCGAATAATAGTGCCAACAGCACACCCTTTGGGTTTCATATACAGCAATACGTACCAGTGTATGCATACAGACTGTAAATACTAAACACGCCATTTTCAGCTGTCATCGACATTTGCATAAAAGCTGAATTAGTAATGTTCATTTTAAATTCTGGTATTCGTAGTTTAATAAAATTCATCTTGTATTATTCAATTTGTATCTTTCAGCTAGCCATTTTGGCTTTTAGGTCAAAAACAACGTCTTCATGACAAACAAATGAATCACCAGAAAAAACGGCAAACGGGGAATATCAATAATTACCTATTATTCATTATGGAATATTAATAATACCTGTGATTATAATACCGTAGCTTATCAATAACATAATTATAAACATTTTTGGGATTTTGTGAACAATATTATACCAATATTTATCAGAAAAAGAGTTTACGGGCATCACATATTTAATATAAATTAACATTTTTCACTTCAAATGCTTAAGTTAATTTCAGTAAAACGCAAAAAACTAAAAAACTCGGCATCATGAAAACCGCAGTCTTAGTTGCCATAGTGACCATTGTCCTTCTGTCTTGTGTCCAGGTATTTTATATTTAAACATTTGTGCACTAATAACTCAAATTTTTCATACTGAATGCACCTTTTGTAAGCGATATTCGTTAA
Organism: Helicorthomorpha holstii; assembly: GCA_013389785.1. Classification (NCBI taxonomy): domain Eukaryota; kingdom Metazoa; phylum Arthropoda; class Diplopoda; order Polydesmida; family Paradoxosomatidae; genus Helicorthomorpha; species Helicorthomorpha holstii. Next base: position 29,554,332 of record JAAFCF010006680.1, read on the forward strand.
CGTTTTACATTACAACTAAATCGTTTGTTAACTTATAATGGTAAAAATTACATCTAAAATACTGTTTAATAACTACAAACAATTAATGGCTATACAACAACGATGGTCAAATGCTTTAGTGAGTTTTAATAATTTAAATAAAAACAATTGCCTATTTGAGTTTCCCCTGTCGTTGAGAGATAATAAAGTACGATCGGGTGGCTTCAATAAAAATTTAATTGCTTTACTTTTTGAGAATAATCATTAAAAATGCATAAATAATTTTACCATCGTCGGTTAGTTCTACTTCATAACTTGCATTTAATACTTTGATCAAGTTTTAGATTGTTAACTGAGCTTATAATTAAAACATTTTAATAGAAAATTACAATGGCAGCAATTGAAAGCAACGAAGATGAAATAGTCATGGAGAAACGCATTATCCCCGAAATAGTTAGCGGAATACCGCGATTTTTTTCAGGGCTACCAACATTTCCTTTTCGTGCATTATGGTGCATCGTCAAAGAATTTTTTAACATCTAAGATTCTTATAATGACATAAGTACATACCGGTATAATACAAAAAAAAAATTGATTGCTGCCGAATACCGGTAAATAACGATACCGTACTGTTCAATAAAAAACCAACAATGGTAAATGTAGTACGAGTATTATTTAATTTTAATCGAATAAATTAATCAATAAGCTTCCCCGATCTACTGTACAATATCAATATTTTAAAACAATCCCTTTTTGGCTGGTAGGTTTCCATTAAAACTGTTTATTTGTAATACTACTCCCTTATTGAATATTGACAAAATAATTTTCCACACGCGTAAAAACCAGGGGACGTTACTTTCTATACAAGACATCACTGAATTCAATAGTCAAAACAACTTAAAAAACAATAAACATCTGAATCATCACAAAAAAGTAGCACTGAAAACATCGGTTATTGATCATTCCTAGAGTTATCATAGAGAACAATTGCAACGAAATACAGCATATTATGAGCTCATTCATGTGACACTGAATTTAATGAGCTATACCGTTCAAATATTTACTAAAATGAATAATATGCTTTCAGTCTATATATCGAATACTTAATAGCATTCGACTTCACATTCAGCTTTTAACACTTGATTTTAAGCGCAGCATAAAAAAAAACAACCGAAATTCCAAAAGAAGAAAAACTTCATCATGAAAATCGCTATCTTAATTTCTTTAGTGACCCTAGTCATTCTGTCTTGTGTCCAGGTATTTTATATTTAAACTTTTATGCACCAACCATTATGATTTAAATTACGTTTGCACCATTTTAAAGCAATACTCACGTTTTAAGTTACTATTAAATCGTTTATTATTATGATCGCCAAGAATTAAGACGACGAATGTCAAATGCTCATTTAGAGATTTTTAATGATTTCGACTAAAGAAAAATTAATAGTTTATTTAAGCTACTAATGATCTAACTTTTGACGTCATGTTGTTCTCCTTGTAAAAAAAAAGCTCCAATACAAGGAACCCCCAAGAAATATATTTAATTTTTGTAGATGATTATTAAAACTGCCTGAATAAGCATTTGACATTCGTATGTCCTCCTTTAATCGCAACATACTGTATTTTAAATTTTACTTTACTCCATTTATTGTCATTTTTGTGAAAACGAGGTTTTCCTTTGTTAACTTTATTAATAATTTTATTGTAAACAGAAAATTACCATGGCGTCGATTGACGACAATGAGAATTTAAGATTCATGAAAAAACGAGACATCGACTTTTTAAGCGCAATACCACGTATTATTTCAGGTCTTCCAACAATTCCTTTACGAGTTCCAGGTGCATTTTCGTGTGCCATTGGAAAATTATTAAACATATACGACGACGATTAAAATGTAAAATATTGTCTAATATACTTGCAATTATATTTAAAAGTATGTACGAGTATAAAATCAAAAAATAAATTTTCAAATGTATTCACAAATCGAAAATATCTCAATATTTTACCGTTTATTTTTTGCCTTTAGAAACCACTAAAACAATATTGAAAAAAAAATTCATTAATTAAGTTATCATTTAAATTAAAATGAATAGCCGTAATGTGAAAATATGGTCTACAGCCTTGGTCCCCAACCTCCCCTCTATGGACCGGTGCCGGTCCGCGGAGCAAATGCTACCGGTCCCCAAAAGAAAACTTTTTTCACGATATAATCGATAATATTGTAATCGCAATACTAAAAAAACCAGAATTCAGATTATAAAATACTGACCGGTCCGCAGAAAATTTTTTTCCAAGCTTAACGGTCCTTGGTGACTAAAAGGTTGGGGAACACTGGTCTACAGTATACAGGTAATATTCAGTACACAGAAACTGGGATCGCTCTCGAGTATCAAAAATAAATACAGCTGCAAAAAAAAACCTGTGACTATTCAATAGTGATTTGGTAGCTTAGTTTCCAATTTTTTTTCTATAAGCTTTTAGTATTTATCCGTTTAATTTAGTTCTCGGTATAAAACTACATGAACTATTAAAAATTTCAGAGTTAAGAGATTTGTATTGTGTCATACTGTACAATCAATCAAATCTATTGGGAATTACTTTCACAATACCATATCATGCGTCTTCCAATGCATATTCAAACCCCATGTTTGTTAAAGTTCCACAGTTTCCATTAAAACAGTTTATTTGTATTACTTTTTCCTTATTGAATATGAATAAGGGATTTCCCATCAGCGTCAACAGCAGTCAAAAAAGTCACCTTGAAAAAGTGCTTGGTATCATGGAATTGCAGTTTGAACATTTAGTACTCATAGCAACACAAAAAAATTTGAATAGAAAGTTCCAGCGTGATTTTATGCACAATCAACATTAAAAATGTTATCTACAATCTGCAGTTGTCATACTGTATAGTCAATTACCTAAAGTTATGTACTTCTTAAATTTTGATATTATCGTTTTTTTAATTTTAAATCACAGCCGTTTATACAAAAATCTACAAAAGCAACATTCAAAGTTTAAAATACTCGTATTTAAATATTATTAATAATTACTTAGAAGTTATTAGCATACAGTTCAGCTGCAATGAAATCAATACAATAAACACTTTCATGAGTGAATATATGCAGGAGTTCGTTGGGAATGTCAATATGGAATTCAAAGCGACCCAATAATTCCAGTAAAATCTGCCACACTTCAGTTCAAGTCTCTAACAGTGAATTTTGAATTCAGTAAAAATATACAAAACCTTACAACCATGAAATACGCCGTTTTAATTGCTATAGTACTTCTGTCTTGTGCCCAGGTAAACTTAGTTTATATTTAAAAAATTATGCATCAATTACTTATATCATTACTTGCACCATTTTTAAACAATAGTTATCAAGGTTTTTAAATAATAATAAATCTCCTATTATTACGAGTCTGAAATTTGGGTATGGTCAATTACCCATTTAGTAATTTTTAATTGTCTTATTAAAAAAAATTGAAAATTTTAACATTCTAAGAAAAATAAAAATCAATAACATACGTTGCTATAAATTTTAAGATTCAAATTTTAAATAGCAAATTAAGTAAATAACTATGATGATTAAACTATTATATTATAGACTGTTAAGACCTTGATAACTAATGTAAATTCAAACCATATAATTTTCTAAATTGAAACACTGCTTTTAAAGTGCTAATTAAGAAACAAGACTAAATTTTATTTTCCAATAACGTTTTGTTTCTCTCCTATAATCAATAGACAAAAAAATGTGTGCCAATTTAGAAAATCATTCGGTATAGTATTTGAATTATTAATGCCAAACTGGCGCATATGTGCACAAAAGCAGTACTAACAGTTTTTCATTGTAAACAGAGAATTACCATGACAAAAATGGAAAACGACGAAACACCTTTGGAGAAACGCGGTATCGTCGAGCTAATTGGAGCAATACCGCGTATTATTGCAGGTTTTCCAACAATTTCTACGCGTTTACCAGGTGCTCTATCGAGATTCGCCGTAAAATTATTCGACATAGAAGACGTCATATAATTTTATTAGCCGTCTAATATTCTTACATTTACAGCTCAAAACATGTATATTAAAAAAAAATAAACGTTCACATTAATGCCTCAATTTTTAAAATTGTTTCTATGTTTATAGACCATTAACACGTCGATACTGTACAAGGTTAATCAAAATAAAATACTTTAATTCACTTAACTACTTGATTATCGCAAAATAAAATTCTGGAACCGATTCTGTAAAATCACAAACCGATTTCGATTATGAATAACAATAAAACGCATAGACATGCTTATTGCTTTCGAGTCACGATAAGTATACACAGCTGCAATACAAACTACGGTAAAATTCGTTTTTCTATGCAAGTCGATAAGCTTACATCACTTTATTGAAATAAGCCATTGAGGTACAACTTTATGACACATTCCCCCTCCATAAACGTGTAAATCATTTTACATTATTACATACTGTTTAGATCAAATTAATGACAAAATGCACAATTCTACTAGAAAATCAACCCTTTTTATCATTAGTTCAGGTAAGATTTTAATTAATCAAATCAATTTATAAACAAAAAGCAAGCCAACAAATTTCTCTATTTTTTTATTGGCATTCAACATAATAAAAAATAGGAACTCCGATTGTTGATTTTTCCATGTAAATGAAGCTATAGATTTCAGGTATAATACATTTAACTTTCTTAAGCCAATGACAATGATAGCATTAATTGAGAATGAAGAAAACTGCTTCATTACTTAAATTACCAAAAAATGGAAGCCTTACAATATTCGCACAATTTATGCGATGATTTCGCACATGATATATTCAACAAGTTTAACATTTACTGTCCCTTACAACTAGCAAATAAGTGATTCTGCTACATACAGTATACTGTACTTAAAACCTGGCTACGGTCAATATCTAAATAGAAAATTTCATCGAGATCAGTTCAGTCGTGCTCTAGTTATAAGCGAATAAATTTACAAACTTTCGGTTTTCTATAATGTTATAGTAATAATTATCAGAGATTTAAGGCAAAATAACGTATTTAAAAAATCGTATTTTCCCATAATTCTCTAAAATCCAGTTTAGAACTCCTTGACAGAAATTGACCATCGTATGTAACGTCACCCTTTCAATTTCTGCAAAATCTATCTAAATGGTTTAGAAATATCAAAATATTTTAACATACTTTAACTTCCATGATTGGACTTCAATGATCCAATTAAGTAAAATTTCACCTCAACCAACTCATGGCAAATTATAATTATTTATTCGATTGAATACAAGAACAGCCTATCTGACGTATCATATGACGAATAAGCTATTTCATTGACAGCTATGTTAAAATGTCATTTGTTTTTGCAAATATCAAATAATGTCAACGTGGACTGTTTCAATTACAAAAACGTCAACTGTCACGTTTCATTTAATATTAAGCCAGTTTTTGAACTTTTTTTTTCTAATAAATCCCCTATAATTCTTGATTTATAATCGGTTTAAGATACTACAGTAACTTCGTGCCACAATGCTTTTAAATGAAATTTTATCACAAGTTACAGAAAAAATCAAGTAATTATTTTATTAACGGTAATTAAGTTGTTAGTATTGTTGCCTTACGTCATGCAAACACATTTGCAATGTCAAACAACCATTTACAAACATCAAATAGGCGTATACGCACGTTAAATATAACAAAAGCGTTTAATTGATAATATAGAAATAAAGAAGCCCTTGTCACCGCATTTAATGTCAAAATTTAAGTATAAAAACGGCTAAAAGTTCCAAAGCTATTCACAGTTCAGATCAGGTATTTCATAAAAAAGTTTCAAATTAAAAGCATCAATTGGTACCATGAAACCAGCTATTTTTGTTGCTGTTTTATTTCTAGCTTTGGCTCAGGTATTGCTCGATATATAAATGCATATAACTAAAATTCAAATACAAGCATATTAATGTTTCACATTTTTATTTTAGACAATCACTATGGTTCCAACTGAAAACAAGGAAGAAAAGATCCGAGAGGTTGCCTCTGAAGGCATTATAACCCAGATACTTCAAACGGTTGCCAATTTAATTGCTCGCATACCAATACTAAGTTCTATACTAAAACCAATTCTCGATTCTGTTAATACTTTTGGACCCATTTTAGACTCGATTATAAGTCCTATATTAGGTCCTGTATCAGGTCCTTTAAATACAATTTTAAACGCTTTAAACGCTATCAAAATTTAAATTGATCAATTCGATATACAGTATAATAATTCTTTATATAAACGACCTATTAAGCAATCGAATGTCACAGCAATGTCAATAACTGAATAAATTTCAATCTGAATTTAAGTCAATGTTTCATTAGTTCTAAATCGATATTGCGAAAAAGGTATAATACTAATGATATTTTAAATTAAATATTTTACATAACAATTATAAAAGGTTACTGTACATTTTAAAGATTTTTTTTAACAGCGAATTTAAAAAGTTTTTATGTCGTATAAAACTAAATACGGGTATTCTTTTCTACAGAATATGATTCGGTATAAATTGCCAGAACTAACTTAAAAATTAACATATTCATAACGTATTAGATCATTTTTAGCAGAACATAAAAAACTCAAACTGTTGAACGATTAAAATTATCCAAAAACTTAATAGTAAAAAAAAATGCTAAAGAATAAGCTTAATAATCGGGAGATTAACTAGTGAATCAAATTCGAGCTGTTAATGTAACTTATTTGTAAGACAATGACATTGCACATTGATTTCCCTGGTCGATTATATATTTCTAAAATATTCACTGATAAGTCTTAGATACAAAATAATAATACTGGCATTGCAATGGAAATTCTGCAAAACTCATTTTGAAATTACATAGCCACATTTATACCACAGTTGACTCAGCGATAAAAACAATGCACATACAGTATTCATAGTCGACGTCAACCCATTTACATTGCAAATAATATCAATGACATGCCCGAGACGCAATAAAAGAGAACGTCACCCATTATTTGAGTGAAATAACTAAGTCAATGTTGAATTTACAACGTCAATTGTCAACTGGATTGACATTTTAACTAAATAAATGGTTTATTATTAGTGTATTGTCTTTTGCTTAGAAATTCATTTGATATCAGCTAGAACTTGAAAGTTTAACCAAGTTGAAAATCGCATTACTTCATGAATAAATTAATCAATTATTTTTAGTAATAATGCTTAAAATTTTAACTTTTGTATAATACAGTGTAATGCAGTGTGCCCGTTGAAAATTTATACATTATCGTTACCGATACACAAAAACTTCGTTAGCATAATAATTATCAGGGTATAATACCCAGATGCTACATGTCTCACCTGTCAAAAATCACTCTATTGTTCAAACTCTGATGACAATTTGTCAATCAAAACAGAAAAAAAGCAAATAATTGTTTGAAACACGTAGGCACCAGGGAACTGTTTGCACTTCTTAGACGTACAACTCATAACCAGGAGAAGCAAACTGACATAATGCTTCCGAATTTTAGTATAAAAGAAGCCAAATTTGAGTTCACAAGTCACACACAGTTCCTCGAGTTCTCACTTTCGTAAAAAGTAAAAAAATATATAGTATATATAATAATCGGCACCATGAAATACATAATGATCGTTACGCTTCTGGTTCTGACTTTGGTTCAGGTAATTATTGCATTACTAATAATTAAGTAAAAATATCTATTAGAGGAGTACTAAAACCAAATTCAAATTAGAACCTTGTGCACATTATCTGCAATAAAATTTATTTTCTAAATATCAAATTTAGTAAACAGATACCAAATACTGTGTTAAAACTACTTTTAATCACCTTAAATTGACAATTTAAATGCATATATTAGCAATTTAGTCACTAAAATTATTAGAAGCCAATGTCAGTCCCCCTTAATATCTACTTAAAATCAACGATTTAGCTTGAAATTGGTTTATCTTTGTATGTGTCAAAATCAATGCTTAACTAAATATTTAATTTTGTTTGCAATATTTTTACTTTTTACAATTTAAAATGCATTTTTATAGGCAATTATGATGTCAACTATTGAAAATGAAGAAAGAACATTCACCGTACGATCTGACGGAGCAATAGTTTCACTGGTCAAAAACATTACTAGCACATTGACAGGTCTACCGGGATTAGGAATAATTTTAGCCCCTATATTAACAGGACTTTCCCCAATTCTTCTTCCTATCTTAGCAATAGTAGATTCCCTGCTGAGTAGAGTACTTGGTTAAGCCCGTTATTATAATCATATTGTATATGAACAACTTTTTAAATCTAAACATTAGATTGCACCTAAAAATTATTTCACTCTAAATTAGTTTACACAACTCTGAAATGACTTGTGCATAAATATTAATTAAAATAAAATACACCATGCAATATATCTCAAGTGTCACTGAAATATTTTTTTCGTACGTATGGAAACAAATCCATTTATCGAATAAAACAAAATTAGACTCGACAAACATAAAATCGAATATACAGTATTAACTTCATAAAATTACAGAAATTAAAATTAGCACTACATTGTTTTATAAATACACTCTCTCAAATGAATACACGTTTTATTGTTTCATTATGACAGGCAGCATTATACTAATCAAACTGGCAATAAATTGCATTTATTGGCTCTACGTCACTCATTTACGTAGCACATTCGGTGTATGATACGGTATAATATGCAATATATTCCATAATAATAAAAACCCAATTGGTGGCAATGAAAATAAAATCATCGATTAGCTATTAAAATTCCGAAACATAATATCCATAAATAACTACGGTATACTAGAAATTCGCACTTCATTCGATTTTAATGTTAAATTTACAATTTATGAGTTTCTACTTGTAGCAACTCCATACCTTTTATAACACCAAAATTCATTAGCATAAAAATATCCATATACACATATGCGCCATACAAAATTGTCTTTCTTCAATTGATCAATTCTTGATGACAACTAGTCACTAAAACTGAACGAGACTCGTGATGTGACTGTATATTATTTGCTATTTGTATTTCTTGCAACTTTTGTCTAAAACTAGACTATTATCAGTATATAAAAAAGAAACAATGTAGACTCACACTGTATAAAATAAGTCGAATCGCAACTCAAAAACAGTTTCTATACCACTCACTACAAATCTACATAAGATAAATGTAATGAGAATTGTCCCCATGAAGTATTTATTGGTGATTACTGTTCTGTTGCTAATTTTAGCTCGGGTAATTTTATTAAACTTACAGTAAAAATTTTTTTAAGTTTATTATTACATTTATTTTGACAATTAAATCGTCTTTAACAGGAAACATTTATGGTAGAAAATAAAGCTGACAAAAAAACACTTAAAGGTTCAAGACTCAGACTCTTTAAGTTTCTTAACAACTACAACAGAAATCCTCAGAGCAGCTAAAGCAGGAAGTGTACTAAGCTTAGAAACTACTGTATTAAATTGGATTAACTACAATTAGAATTGTATTTAAGTGGTACATTCAGTGTATAATTTGCAATATTCAATAGTACTAAAACATAATTTGTAGCACTGTTAATAGATCACTTAGCTTAGAGAAAATATTAAAACTCCATAAAATAATGTTCACAAATTAGAATAAATTCGCACTTAATGTGTTTTCATTTTAATTTGGTACTATACGTGTTTCTCCATAAGCCAACCCATTACATTTCCAACACTACAATGATACGTTAGCCTAAAAAACTAAATACACATGTGCGCCATACAAAATCAATAACATTATTAGTCACCAAAACAGGATGATATTCGTAGTATAACGTGAAACTTGCTTTACTTGAAAGTTCTTTTTTATCTACAATTATTCGACTATTACACTCGTACAGTACAAAACTGAAACAATAGGATTCTCCGGTATACCACAGCAGTAACCTAATAGTAATTTACTTCTGTTCATAAGTGTCTTCTATTCCTATTAATGTTCATAATTGCATTTATTCCGAGATAAACAATACAGTAATTTTGACATCATGAAATACGCAGTAACAGTTACTGTTCTGATGCTGATTTGGTCAAGGTAATAATGTATTAAGCTTAAATAATGCATTTTATTATGCAATTAAATCCTTTTATTAATAGACATCAGTGATGGTAGCCGTCAAAAATAGAATTCAATAGTATAGACCAGACTACATCTTCGCTAATAGAACCTGTATTACGTTTGTTGCTGAACCTCTATTTCACAACTATACTCAATCGATAATGTAAGATGCTATAAGTTACTGTATACCACGTTGAGCCAGACAACCGAGTCGATGGAGTTATATACCGGCAGTGAACGTACTGATCGCGGCATATTTTATACGCCGTGTAGGTACGAACGTTGCCGGCATCCACTACAAATTAATTGCGCCTCATATAATCGGTGGCAAGGTTTTGTCGTGAAACGAGTATTAACTGCCTGATATCATTAATAAGTTATTTACACTTCTAAGATATTAATTAAACATATAATTTAATGTGTTAATTATATTTATTATAGGTTTATTGTCATTACCAAATGGTGTGGTTTCTCAGTACTGTATAAAAGAGGTTGAATGCAAGATTACAAGCCATATCGTTCTTTAATTTGGTCTTCGCCGTAATACCAGCTAAATGTTTACCTAAAATTCTAATAATAATTGACCCCATGAAATATTCAATAATAAGCAAAGCTTTTATGGTTCTGACTATAATTCAAGTAATCACAATGGCATTAATTGTAGAAAAGATCAAATTTCTCATGTCTAATGTGCTTTTATCGTGACAGGCAGTTATGATGGTCACCTTTGAATGGGAAGAAAAACCAAAATCAGTTCGAGCTTTGATAGACTTGGAGTTTAACAACGACAGATACAACAGCAATGATAATGTTACTATAAAAGTTGATGATTTGCTACATCTACAAGGCCATAACCAACCAAATACCATTGTAAACAATCTACAGAAATTACTACCACCACTAATCAACATTAATATCACCTTCGACTTTAATTCTACAATATCTGGATGACATTCATTGAGCGAACCTAACTTCTGTATTATTATAATACTGTAATATTGTACTACAAATAAACTAGCATTAACAAATAAACTGCCATTTAACTTTTTTTGCAAAAAATTCTAAATTTTTATACAAAACCACATAAAATATTGAAAATAATCGCCTTCATGTTTCTACAACTCAAGAAATATCGACAATTACTATTCAACAAAGTCATGTTACCATTATCGTGTCAAACAATTAAGTTCTTTGCACTTCTAACTTTCTAAGACATAAAACTAAGCATGTGATATGGGAGAAATGAACGAATTAATCGTTTTAGTAAAACAAGAGATAAAATTTTACGTAAAATAGTACAAGTAAATGGCATCATAAAATACTTTTTAACAAATGCCGATATTTTTCTTTTGACTTTAGTTCTGGTAATTGCTTGTGTTAAAACGTTTATGGAAACTTAAAAAAAAAAGTCAGTTTTGCACTCACAAAAAATACTAGTAAAAGTTTACATAAAGTTCAGTTTCATTGCATTCAACAAGTTTTGAGCCCTCAATAACCGTTATCTTTAAATTAAATGACTATAATAGCTCAACTTAAAAACTCATAAAATTTATGTAAAAATATGAAACTTACTTATCGACTTCCAGTATACGACTACCAAGCTCTAGTGGCATCAGTCAGCAATTAACATCAAACGTTGTCTATTATAAACCATCATCGCGTCCTAAACAAAATGAAATCAGATATCAAAAATGACGTAAAAAACCGAGATAGATGAAACAAATCACATATCATTTGACTACAACTAAAACATTATCAAAATCAAATAACATCAATTAAATATTTGACAGATACAATTATGTACATGTCTACATCACTGAATTATATATTTATATCATATTGTAATAAAGATTTCATAAAGCAGCATATTATTCAACAAAAAACAAATATTAGCTCGACATGTGACAAATATTAAAAAGAAAAAATTTTTTTCTGTCAATGTCACTGTCACTATACAAATGTTTTAGTATAAAAGTCGAAAAAATCGGCATTATTAAATCAAACTGATCAACTAGTACAGTTTTTAACTACATCATCAAGTTGAATATTCAATTGTTAAACCATGAAATTCATAGCGTTATTTTTGGTGCTCATTCTCGCTCTGACTCAGGTAAAAATACTAAACTGTTTGCACTAAAATCAATTAAGTAGAAAATGCACGTAATTTTAATTATCGCTATACATTAATTATAAGATAACAATGGGAAATGAAGCTGGAACAGCCAAACCACTGGAAATCCGGAATTTCGGATTAACCGACATTCTCAATCTGGTGTTGAGTCTCGTTACCGGTCTTCTTGGAAGTCTTGGTCTAGGCCGTTAAAAATCACTTCAATAACCACCTTCTCAAGTTGCATGTAAAACACTTGAAGAAATAAAACACTTATTGCAATGAAAAATGAATGTTTTTTACTCGTATGTAGAATGCTTAGATCAAAAATATTTCTTGCAAATAATTTTACCGCGTTCGTTATCAAACAAGCAATTAATACACAGTACAGTGTACACAATTAACAGGCGTATCAATCACAATTATTACCATTTTGTAAGTTTATTAATAGACGACTAAAATGTCCACAGAAAATGAATTAAAAGTCGCAATGGTTCTAGAAAGCTTGGCTTTTAGCGTACTGGTAATATTTTATACCTTTTCAATTGTTTTAACATATTTTTAATCAAAGTTTTTACAGTCAGTGATTTTGATATTGTCATATCTTATGACACATTTTAAAATCTCAAGAGTCAAAAATAATCCTTACAAAAAAAATAATTCAAATTGCATGTATAGTATTTGCACCATTAAAATTAAATGACAATAAATGCTTGAATCACGAAAACAAACAAAAATTATTTCCACCTAACTAATTTTGTGGGAACTTCACTACGCAATACGCATGAGACCAACTATACAACTGTATTTGAACATTAATAAACTCGGTTAGTGCTTATTAAATAAAACGTCAATGAATGTCGACAAAAATGTGTTTTTCATTTCTATAAAAAACTGAACATGCTTATAAATTGCTTTATACATTTCTACTGATATTTTTTATTCATCATGAAGTACATCGCAATTGTGACAGTTCTAGTCATCGTCATGGCCCAGGTATTAACTGTTTATTTGTTAACGTTTGGAAATTTATATTCAGACATTTCCTAAATTTCATATCCCCCATTAACATACTGGATATTTTTATTAATCATAGACCATTATAATGGCACCGCTTGAAAAAGAAGAAAAACTTGTTGTTCGTGATCCTCTGTCATATGGATTAAATCTATTACTCAGCTTTGTAAACTTCTTTATTATTTTTCCATTAAGTTTCATTTTCAGCATCGTAAGTGGTACTGTGCTTCCTAATTAATTCATGAGTTAAATTTTGTAGAAGCTGCAAAAATGCATATAAGCTTACCGTAGCTACAGTATGTCTCACATTTAATACATAAACATCAAATTAAAAATAATGTGCTTTAGTAATGATTGCAAATTCGAATTTTTAATAACAATTCAAGATAAACCTAAATATCATTTAATAAAATAATAGTTACCATTAATTTGCTACGAGAAGCCTTCAACCAAATAAAATACTACAAATTCTAACTTACAAAATAAGCAATAACTTACGATAACCGTAATGAAACATGTTTAAAAAATACAGGTAATTAAAAAATATCAATGAAACTCAGATGATAACTACGGTACGTAGTTATTTAAACCCTCTAGTCATCTAAAACCCAACTTTTACTCTCCAATTAACCTCATGTTTATTATTATTCTCTGGTTATTTCCAAATGTGCAAAAAAAGTCATCAAACCATAAATTTCACGCAATAAAAAAATCTAATTAACGCATGTCAACAATGGATAAAATTACTAAATTCTGCGCCAAAATCATCATCAATGAGCAATTCGATTTTAGTCTAAATAAACTAACAATCCAGTTATTAACCTTTTATATAAAAATCCTACAATTACCATCGATGCGATTAGTCACCCGGTTATTAGCCAGATTATTGCTAATAATTAACACTTGATCATAACCTGATAATTATTTGGGGTTAATTTAACAGTGTTTCACAGAATAAAAATTTCCTATATAAATCGTAAACCAACAGTAACTATTACTATCATCGTAGATTTAGCCTAGTGGAATTAGCTTCAAATTTGCCAACTCAATATCATGAAGTACTACTCGGTGATTGTTTCAGTTCTCCTCATTTCTATGGCTCAAGTAAGTTATTACAATTTCATTTTTAAATGAAGTGGTCATTAACTTCTATTTAATTAGAAACAGTTTTTATATTTTTTCTGTTTTTGTTTTTTTTTGCGTTAAATTTAAAGATGATTGCGATGGCATCTTTGGGAGAAGAAATAATGCTGGAGACCCGCCAAGATATCCTGCAGAATAGCATTACACCAATTACTTCACTACTAAACTCATTCAGTACAATTTTTCCACCATTTACCGCCATGCTTGACAGTATAAACAACATTGCAACTGCCATAGATAATCGTTTTCTTAACCGTTTATTGTCTGGAAATCGTTAACAATTTCAATTCTTTTTGTAACCATATGGTTAAAAATGTTTAACTTAATAACGATTAAAACCAAATAACGCTTTTCAATGGTTACATTTTTCCGAAATACAGTAGTTGAAATCAACAAATATAAAGTCATCAATACAAATATTTCACATCTGGCAATATGTAAATCATCAGTGATGAAAATAACACAAACTGGCAGCCTAGTTCAATGTTACTCGCACTTTAGCGTACAATCAACGAACCAACAATCATCGCCCACGCCGCAACTCCATTTTTGTTTAGTAAATTCTATTAGTAACAATTTTAATAATTTCATTTCTCCAAAATCGTATACCGATTTCCTTATTCACTCTCATGTTTTACTAGGGATTTTCTTTAAACCGTTTAATCTTAAAAAAAAAATACATTATTGATATTGTAGGTTGCTATTTAAAAATGCAATTTTCCAAGTTCCATATGGGACAGATAAACTCTATTCAACCAGTACAAACGGTATTGAATTAAATTCCATTACTACAACAATTACAACTCAAATAACTATTTATTATACCTAACAAAATCATATTAAAAACTAAATTTAAAATAACTACCCCAACAAAAAATCGCTAAATCATTTGAAGTACAGAACGTCAACTACTAAAACAATTTTTTTATCATCTACGCAATAACAATCCCATTGAAGAAAAAAACCTGCAACGATTATTATTTGCAATAAAAAAGTGCCTGCTGATCAAACTTGATCATTATAACACATAGAAATTATTTACGTAATGCACTGCGCCCCATTTCAACAGCATATTCAGTGTTAAACATAGAAAACTCTGACATATTATATTTGGACTTTTTATAACAAAAAATCGTTAATTATTATGAAATACTTCATTATCAATGCTATATTTTTAACCACCACGATCCTGGTAATGTATTAAGACAATTTAGTATTTACTAATTTCAAACAAGGCAAAAGATTATTGAATGGTGGTCTTCTTGCTTATTAATTCAATTCAACTACATTACTTCACGAACGTTAATTACTATTTTTTTCTGAATAGGTGATAAAGGTTGGATTGGTAGCTGGGAATAGTGAAAATGATATAGAGCCAATGCAACGTCGGCAATTCTATGACATCATTCAAATATTTCTAACATTTCTCGATGTTTTAGGTTTAAATAATGTTGCCAATATCATTGGAGATGTAGCCGTGGGTATTGATGAAACGATTGAAAGTCTACTTGTAGGCTTCTTTTCCGGAGACAATCGTTAAGATCATAACATATAAAGGAGAATAATTCCGGATCTTGTATATGAACTGTATTAAACTCTTATTGCTCTACTAAAACTTATATGACAACACGATTCTAAGCGATAAAAACGCATTTAAATGACATATAAAATATATGGTATACATATTAGATATTATTACCAGCGTATGGTAAATGATTGCTATATCGTAAATTTACAATAAACTTAGTACACAATATGACAATTCTCATTTTCACTTCTAGTGATTCTTAATGTTTTTAAGAAAATAAATAGTTCTACATATTAAAAAGCAAATAAAAATATTCTTCGAGAATTCTATATTGTCTAACCCAATAAAAATATTAAAGTATCAAAATCCACACCCTAATGTTTCGTGGAAATTACCCTTCTCGTTATCACAAAATCAAGCTTTCATAATTCACTGAAATTTATTTTAATTTATACAATGCAGCTGTATTTACCAGCTCCGTCATCGTTAATATCGGAGTTCACCACACAAGGTACCATTTAGTAACAAGGTGATCAACACCAGTTAGTGCTAGAGTAATAAATAAATAATAATTCCATAATTTATTTGTTTTTTTTCTACATACAGTAAGAGTTCGGCATCAACAAGCTCAATAACAACTAAACCCAATAGAGATTTAAGACAATCACGTTTGGTTTCCCTAAATATTTGAGGCATCATGAAGTGCCAAGTAATTATTGTAATTTTTGCAATCGTCTTAATCCAGGTAAAAATAATGACAAACAAGTTATCTAAATCAATAGCAATTAATTAACAATTAAATTTTGTCATTTTTTAAGATGTTCGAAATGGCAGTAATCAAAACAGATATAAAAATGCTGGAACGACGACAAGATTTCCTTTACAATTTTGTCTCGTCAATTTCTCCTTATTTGAAATGGATCCCATTAATTGGTGATTTTTCAGAGCAATTGCAAGGTTATGCTGGACTCATCGATGATATTCTTCTAAACCGATTTTCTAGTTAAAAGATTACTACACTAATACCAAATACTATATGATCATATAATATTTGTTAATACGTATGTTACCGCACTTAAAATGTAATTCTATAATTAAAAGATTGCCACTTGTCCAATAAAACTTCATTTAAAAAGTTTCAAAACTTGTAGTTTCACTTTATCGATTATCGACATTTAATATAACAATAAATATTGAGCGCTTTTTAAAGTTAAAGTAATGCCGATAACGGATTTGACCCAAATTTACAGCCGAGTTAAGCGCAAGTTCAACGGCATCAAAGTAACCGTGATAATATCGTATTATACGCAGTAACTCCCATAGGAAAAAACTGTTTACATAAAAAAATGTTTGTAAAAAAAACAGTTTTGCCTACAGCTAATGTATACTGTACTAAATTTGAGCAATTTTTAATTACAGTAATCTAAAAAAAATTAGTTGAAAACTGAATTTCAAGGAATAGCGTTAAAATTAATTTAAATTGAACTTTCATACTATTTTTCAATATGTCATATAAAACACCCATTTCGTACAGTAGAAATACCCAAGGTAAATTTCAGTTTACTTAGTGACATATGGCATATCCTAACAAAACGTCAGACAACCTTCATTAATATTATGACATCAACAAAAACTCATTGAAATATTCAGTGCGTACTTTCTTGTTCAAACAACGCACTAGCGATTGAATTTTCTGTAAATACCAAAGCTGTCCACCTGTTTTAATGATTTATTTCACCGTATTAATTTCTCATTCGTAGCCAATTAAATACCATTAATTGTTTTTTTACAGTTTCTAACTTTCCTTACCGGTACCAAAAACGATAAAATTAAAATAACATTAATTTTATAAACTCAACTAATCCTCCATTATTTTCCAGTTTCAAGCAATTGCAAATGAAATACGTTAACTATTTGATTATTCATTAATACCTGCATATAATTTCGGTTGTTTATCGTTATTTCATACAAATCCTGGCTTTATTGTTTACTCATAACATTACAATGCGCAAGGGAGCATAATTCAAGTTACAACAGAGCTTAACTACAGCAGCTC
Organism: Helicorthomorpha holstii; assembly: GCA_013389785.1. Taxonomy (NCBI): domain Eukaryota; kingdom Metazoa; phylum Arthropoda; class Diplopoda; order Polydesmida; family Paradoxosomatidae; genus Helicorthomorpha; species Helicorthomorpha holstii. The sequence continues at coordinate 29,572,279 of JAAFCF010006680.1, forward strand.
AATGTTAATTTAGTGATATCACTTATGATTTTGCTGTAATTATGAAGTATTCAATTATAATAATTGCTTTGTTTTTAATTGGCTCTGCTCAGGTATTATCACACATTTTGCTATACAAATTAAAAATTACTTTAGGATTTAAGCTAATACTTTTTTCCTCAAATAGATGACTATGTTGGAAACTATAATTAATAAATTCGTAATGGAAAGCCGCGTTATATCTACAGGATTCACCGCCATAGTACTAGCTTTTCTCAAAGTGCTGGGTTTAAGCCCCATTGCCAAGATCATCTCAAATCTTTACGATTTCTTCATAAACGTTTTATCTGGTTAATTAACCTCAAATATTAATTGGATGAATAAAATCTTGTAAACTGATTGCAATGCACATTTAATGTTTTCAATATTTCGCTATTAATCCGCAAATTTAGAAGAGATAGACTACCAGCGCTTTTCAAAACGCTGCCGTTTTGAGCTAAACTGCTTCGGCATAAAAACTCAAAGAATTTTCGCATTAAGATAATCGCAGCTTTTGCCTTTATTTACTAATCAGGAATTTACAGTAATTATAAACAATTCTGATATATTCTCAGATATGAAATAGCAACCATTTTTGACTCGAATCTAACAAAAGAAACTGTTTATAATTTTTTTTCTAGTTAACCATAATACCGAAGCTGAGTTAATCGAAAGTGTCATTGAGAGCACACAGCGTTCATAACTGCTAAAGTAATCATTGAGATACTTAAATGTACTACTTTGTTTGTCTCTTCGTAATTCTACCAACATTAGGACCACTACCAAATAAACGTCAATAAAAAAATGTCGTCATACAGCAATAACGCCCCGTAAAAGAACATAATGCGAAAACCGTGTTAAAAAAAATTCCCTAGAACCAAGTCGAACCAGATGTGAAAAACAATAAATAATATACAGTCATCGAGTAAATGTAATTGTAACGGAATTATTCATCAGTTAACTTTATCGTTCAAACAAAACTACGTTATTGCATATAGGGTTTCATCGACAAACGAATACGTAAACAGAAAACAACAGTACATGGAATATTTCAATATTAATTACACACGCAAGGTTCTATTCCGTTATACAAGTATATAAGATTCGACATCACGTTGCAAAATTCATAAAGCAATTAGTTTGATCCAAATCGGTATCGATTTAAGTTTTCAATCTAAAATCTACAATGAAGTACACAGTTGTTATTGTTCTCATCGTACTTTCGGTTGTACAGGTAGGTCATTTTTTTGTTATCTGTGGTTTTACTAAACTTATTATGTTAACTTTTAAATATTTTTTTAAAACTGTACATTAAATCTATTATCAAATCCTTTTTTTATAGCATTACTAGAATTGATTAGCCTTAATAAATTTTTGGACTATAAAATCTAAAAGAAAAAGTCATTTCATTGTACAATTTAAATTTTTAAATACTTTTCTTGTTAAAAATCCTCGTAAATTTAATCATTTGAATAAATGTCCTAAACAATTTATATCTCACTTTTCAAAATGCTTTAAAAATTATAATTTAATTTATTTATATAAAGCTTAGTTATTAGTCAGAGAGTCAAATATTTACGTCATTTCTCGATTGCGATAAATAATTATTATCCGTCATAATTTGACCAAACTGACAAAAAGTTAATTTTTTTTCTTTGAAGGGGATCTCGATGTTCGAACGCCGACAAGGCGACGACACCCCCGTAGAAACTCAAGACGTTGCTGCTCAAATAGCCAGGCCAATACAAGGATTTTTGACTGAAATTGGAAGTGGGTTGTTCGCACGATTAATAGAGTTCTTTACCGGCCCTATCGATTCCGTTTTCCTAAACCCAATTCTGAGAATATTTATCAAGCTTATCCAACCATTTAAAGGACTTTTCTTTTTGTCGAATTAAAAGAAATCAAACCATTTGTATTATCCAGTCATCACGGGTATTATTTAAAATTAATATTATTCCTGTTTTAAGTTAAATGCAATACTGGCCAATAAATGTAACGATGTAAACCCTTTATAATGGTAATAAAATAGAAGCAATAATAAACAACATATTTATAAGTTACAGTAATAATTTTTAAGACAGCTAATTTAATTTTTTTTTGTCTGAATTAACGTTGATTGACATCGGTGTGCATCATTAGGCGTTACCTGTGATTAAATTGTTCAACACTTGGAAAACAAGAGCAATCGGAACTGAAAATGTGTCGAGCTAATTTTTAACGAATTGTAAACAGGCTTTTAAACAGTTTAACATTCCCTACTTTATTTTGAACTTGGCTCTTTGTTCAGAAAAAATTCAAGCTTTTAAAATCAATCCATAAATTGAAACATTAAATAAAATTTACTTACATCCTTTTAACACAGACAATTTACAGTAGAAAATTGTGGATTGCATTTTTTTTTCTTCAATGCATACATGAGATCCTGGATGAACCTAACTGTAGCTCTCTCATAGTTCATTGGTTACATAGCAAAAATCTATAAATAAACAAAAATTAACCATTAAAACAGTATTACACGTAATAAATCGATATTCACTGTACGAAATTTGGTAGTACACAGTTCAAAATATCAATTACAATAGTTTAACCCTGAGTTGAAAATTATTAAACGTTGACGATGAATGGCAAACTAATATCTACTGTATGCAAACTTTATCATAATCGTTTCACAGTACAATGGTTTCATAATAAAATAAAAATAACTTACTGCAATTATGATAAGCTACTTGTTAATTACGGAAAACACAATATGTATAAAAATGACATAATACAGTACTTAAGTTTTCAGATTAATAAACAACGTTTCATGCATCACCCGCTGTTCCAATGTTATCGAATCAAGGAGTGACTGTGTTGAAACCATTTTAAATATTATTAACAAGTTCAACACATTACCAAAAACAAGTTAAAAAACACGGCAAAAAGCCAAAACAAAAGCTAAAACAAATTCAATAATCTCAACCACCCTTCATTTACCATAGTCGACAGAGTCTAACAGTAGTACCAGTTCCAGTTGGGCATCTCGTATTAATTAATGATCGAGTATCATGGTTTTACTTTTTGTACCTGAGCAAATGACCTAAAAACAACCCAGAAAAAAGACAACTTCATTTTTATTCAACATTTTTTTTAATGTACTGTACTGTAGATAAAATGTACTAATCGCTTACAGCCTTACACTATAAAAGATGAATTGTTCTGGTTGTTTCGTAAAACTTTCAGCTAAATGTGCACTATCCAAACACAATAAAACATTTAAAGTACCGGTATATTGTTTATGATAAATAACCTTGATAATATGTACCGTTGTTTTAAAAAAAACAACACATGTTATTTTAGTTTGTGTGTGGGTTTGATTGTTTAAATTGATGTGTAGTTAATTCAGTTTAAAGTTAAAGAGTTATGAAGCTTCCAGATATGTCATGTTAAACTTCTCCTGATTTCATTAATACTTAAGATTTTAAAATGACCATAAATAACCTTTCAAATATTTCACTAGAACTACAGCGTTTGTAATGTCAGAACAAAACCTTCTTGCAGATCAAGACCCACTAGTGGAAAGTCAAGACAAGTCACTGCTCGTCCATAAAGAACCATCCAATACATCATTGAGTAATATAGTACACGTGTCACAGTAAACCTGTAACTTAACAGTAAGCTAATAAATTGATACCACATGACTGCTTGAGAAAATAATTTTTATTTTGTGCTGCCAAAAACAATTATTACATTAAATCATAAAATGTGTGCAAAACATTTTCATTTATAGTCTGATAAATTACATCAAGTAATTGTAGTTAAGGTTTAAATCGTTAAAAGTCGCTATTTATAGATCTAACCAATAGTGGCTCCTGAAGTGGCACCACCGTTGACACTACCACTGACACCACCATTTACATTACCACTGGTACCACCATTGACACCACCAGTAACACTACCATTTACCCCACTACTAAGACCAGCAAGAACATTAGCGATTGCACTTAAGAGTAGATTGGAAGATATTTTTAAAGAATTAGCAAGAGTGTTAATAAGACTGGATAAAATTGGGTCGCTCGTAAGGGCATTAATAATGTTGTTAACAGCGCCTGTGGCTGTATTTACTACATTTGGTACACCATTTACTGCACCACCAATACCATTATTAAGAACGTTTCCTACGGTATTAGTTAAACCATTAACTGCACCACCAATACCATTGTTAAGAACGTTTCCTACGGTATTGGTTAAACCATTAACTGCACCACCAATACTACCAACAGCATTGTTAACACCATTCAGTGCCCCATTTACAGCGTTGCCCAATGTAGAAGTCAGTGTATTAAGAATATTTGGAATAAGATTAACCAAGTTCAACAAATTAGCTCCGGATTTTAACAATGCAAATAAAATACCGAAAACAAGATTTAAAACTGCGGATAAAAGGCCACATACGATGGCTAAAACACTACCAACAATATTAAGAGTGCCAGTTATTGTTCCGTTTAACAAGCCTTTAACTAGACCTACAACGTTAGCAAGAATATTGGCCACCAAAGAGACAATGCCACTTAGGTCGAGATTCACGGATGCGCCAACTGATGCCCCTCCAGATCCAGTTGTGCTACCTGAAGTTGTTCCAGAGCCACTTGCAGAACCTCCAGTTGATCCTCCCAAATTGATTTGTCGGGCAAAACGATTTTCACTCAAAATGACCTTCATTTTTGCAATAATTAATTTTACGTTTAAATACTTATCAAAATGTTACTTACATGAGCGACTGACAGGAAAACAACACAACAGAGCAAAAATTTCATTTTTTTTTTTAGATTTTTAGAACTTGCTAACTGAGACTTGTTAACAGATCGTAGTTGGTTGTGGTTTCCTCAAAAACTTTCAGTTCAATTTATACTATCCAAAAATGAAATCCAGGAGACAGCAAATCCAGTTAATACTTAACTGTAGATTTGATTAATGATGCACGCAATATTTACCATTGCTTTTCAAATATAAACAATCATTTTAGGTTTGTGCGTATTCAGCGATTCAACATATGACGTCAAATGCATTAAATTTATTTGTGCTTCAACTAGCTACCAAGACGACAAAAAATTCTTTAAGTTTTAAATTGATTAATCTTCTTATGTCACAGTATATATTAACCTCAATAATCCTAGCTTTGTTCACTTGTACCTCAAAACTCATACTTCCAATTACTAATTAAATGACCAACTTTTAAAAAGTTTGCAACTACAATTCGTTCAACATGCCATTACAAAAACTAAATAATTAAGTAAATGTTACATTTCCATAGTAATTACAGAAATTTTAAATGAAATTGCAAAATAATCATTAAAATGGGGATAAGAAAAGGCGATATTATCACTAACACCAGAAACAACCAAGCAGGGAAATACCTACAAACTACATAGTAAGAAATGCCCGATTCACAACTCCAGGCTAAAAATCGGTATCTGAACAACATTATAAATTCAAAAATATTGCTAACAATTTCATTAAAATGTCCGATTTCAAGCACCCATCACTCATAAAACAATATATTTTTAAAACGTTTTAATTTCATTAAAACGGCATTTGCTCAACAATTTTTAAACACATTATTGAACAAATAAATGTTACATTTCTATCGAAATTACAGAAAAAAAGCAATTGCAAATATAACAATTGCAATTGGGATTAGAATTGGCGAAAGTATGACTAATACTGGAAACAGAATAACTAAGATGGGGAAAAGTATAATACCAAGCCCAATCAGCAAAATTATTAGCAATCCAGTCAAAACCAAGCCACGTTTCCCCACCTCATGTTCAACTTCATTTTCTTCAGCACAAACTATGCACTACATCAGCAAAATAAAAACCACTTTTTTAAAACTACTTTCAATGATTTTTTTAAAAAAAAGTTTCATTACCTCAGTTAATGAGAAGAGAATTAAACCAAAAATTAAAAGCAGCTTCATGGTTGATTAATGATCATTCTCATTAGATTTTTTTACAATCAATTTATATATTTCTCATGGTGTTTAGATTCACCAAAAACATTTTCTAATTGGAAATGCCAGTAAATTAATCACATTTACATTGCCATCAAATTATACAAGCATTTCACGTCAAACACAAAAGAATTCATTGAAATTGTCGTAATGACATAATTCTAATGGACATAAAAAATATTTGATCCAAGGTAATGAAATGTGACAGCCATATAAATGTCATGACATTAGCCATTTACTTATAAATATAACTAAACAAAATTGGAGGGAAAAAATGTTTTATCGGTTTAATACAATATTTTGAAAACATCATTTATTTTTTGAGTGACAACTCTTTATGGCACTGTTATTGTACTTGTACAATGGCAGATTAAGAGTAATAAAATATCCACAGCTGTTTTATTGTAGATGCACTATTATTTAACATTTATTTCGTTTTAAATGACTTTGTAATAATAAGGTAGTTACAGGTGTCCATCACTTTTCGTAACGTTTTGACATCGATATAAACATGGCAATAGGGGACAGGAACCAAAACAATCATTTAATGGCTAATAACACGCAGAGTGCAAAAAGGAAGAACAATGTTCAACTACAATAATGTATTAATGTAATGTTTGTAATTATGTAAGCTATTCAATAATGAATTGAGCATGTAGGGGCGTATTAATTGGTATAACTACCTATATCATTCTTTTAGCATTCAGAAGTACAAAACAGTCTAATTTTACAACATTATTTCAAATTATATGTAATATCTGTCCATTTTAGTGCATTAAAGATAACACAACCAAGAATGGGTAGTCTAAATCGAAGAATATCGACAACCAAAATCAGCATTGTAACAGTAAAACAAAGTACTCAAAAACATCAAAAAGTTGAATTGGTACTCGGCCAGAACTCAAAACGTCCTATTATTGTGAAAGCTGCAGCTATAAACATAAGGTAAAAAAACAATCAATTGTTAGGTTCAACTACCGTAGTTTTTTAATATCTGCAAAACCATTAATTGCGCATATATAAAAAGTAAAATGTAAAATCAATGGCAGAAAATCAAAAAGATTTCGATACCATTAAGATAAAAATGTCATAACTAAAGTCCCAAGTAACACGGGTAACAATACTGGCACCATTGTAATTATTATTGGCAGCAATAAAGCTAGAATAGGTGAAAGCAACCCAAACAAAACCATTCCAACTACCACTGCAAAACCTTCCATCAGACTTCTTTTCTGAATTAAATTTTCTTCAGCACCATATTCTTTAGCAGAAACTACAATCTACAAGAAATTACGATGGAAGTAGATTTATGATCAAAATCAACCATTATGCACCACTAACCTCGGTACAATACAGAAGAACTAAGCCAAAAGTTAGCATCAGCTTCATCACTAATATTTAGTTCACAAAATTGTGAAATCGATCCAAATGCAAAGCACAAAATACAATACTCTAGTGTTGTTATAGTCAAAATAGCTTCGGTGTAACTTCTATGTGCATATAAATAACTGTATACAGTATTCAACTATCAAAATTAATACCTGGAACCAAATAATTGCTTGTAATAGCATGAAAATGTCACTTTTACCTCGCAATAAACTCTTTACCGTATATTATAATGTTGGCATTCGAATCGTAAAATAGCAGATGCAATAATAATTATTGGTAAATTATAATTTATTTATGATTAAAATGCATTAATAATGATAATTAGTTCATAAATTGCTTGCAAATTAAACGTGAACCTATTTGTTTTTAATTAAATTGATCCTTTTCCACATCATTCAACAAAATGCTAATTAGCCTTTAAATTATTTCAGCTCAAAATGAATAAATTTAAACTTGAATTTTTCTAATCAAAGAATAAGCAATCCATCGTAACTGCAACTGACGTCAATTAAAAGTAAATTGGCGTCACATATTAAATAACGGGTAACACGCAAAATAAAAATAATTATTTGCATTAGGAAAAGCAAATGTAAAAATGGCGTACATCATTAATCAAACCGACAGTTGAGTATTAATTAGATTTCTCACTCTCGTGGATTTGATTTTTGGATAGTATAAATTCAGCTGAAATTAAATGAAGAAACCACATCAATCTACAAGCAGTTAACACTCAGTTAGCAAATCCTAAAATTTAAAAAAAAAATGAAATTCCTGTTCTGCTGTATTGTTTTCTTAACAACTGCTCAAGTAAGTATAGTATACATACACATTAAAAATTAAAATATAATATTAATATTTATCAAAATTCAGGTTATATTGAGTGAAGACCGTGTTGCTCGCCAAATTTTTAATCTTGGAGGTTTAACTGGTACTTCTACCAGCGGATCAACAACCGGCTCAGCTTCTGGATCAACAACTGGCTCAGTCTCAGGAAGTGCATCAGTCAATGGAGATGTCGTTACCAATCTATTGTCTGGCATTTCCTCCCTGTTAAATGGTGTAATAGGGGTCGTACTAAATACACTGGGCAATTTAGTTGGTGCCGGTAGTAATGGTCTTACAAGCACCATCGGTTCCATTTTAAACATTGTGTGTGGCCTTCTTAATGCTGTTTTTAAGCTTGTTTTTGGCATTGTGGGTACATTGTTAGCCAGTGGTGTCAATTTGTTAGATTTGGTTAAGCTTCTCCCAACCGTTCTTGCTACCGTTAGTAATACTTTAAACGGTTTAGTTAGTGGAGTTTTGGGCAACCCTGGTCAAAGTCTAGGAAGTGCAGTAAACAGCCTTGGTGGTATCGCTAATGGTTTGGCAACTAACGTTGGCGGTGTCACTAACGGTCTTACTAATGCCCTAGGTGATATTGCTAATTTAGTACATGGACTAACAAGCAATTTGGGTGGTCAAGCTCAGGGTGGCGTTAATGTTAGTGGTCAGACTAGTGCTAGTGCTTCTGGCTAAATTTGTACTAATGTCTGTTAAGAATATGAATCCGATATACCGTATTTTTTTCTTGAATCAACGATAAAAATGTTTCGCACAAATCAATTGTAATCGATATTTTTGGCAGCACAAAATAAAACTATTCCCATTAGCAATCATGTGTAATTATTATTTTTAAAAAAATGCGTTAAAAGAATTGCGTTAACGTCATAATAAAACGCATTAAATATTCTTTTGGTTCTTTCTAATTAAGCTCAACATACTGTAAATAGTAAAAGAAAAATATAACCATGAAACTCTAAACTCTTAAAATAGTAAGAATGCTTAAACTTTTTTTAATGCAATTCAGTTAAGCACGTAAGCTCCGTAAAGCACGTTAGACAAAATTTTAACCTTTAGTTCATGCTTTAAATATATTATTGTTTTGGTCATTTCTAAACAAAGATATTGTACATGTATCCCATATGTGACCATTATATGGTTTGAATCATACAGTATGTAAAATTTCATTCAAATTGGCGTTGAAAGTCCAGAAGTTAAAAATCAAAGACGTTGTTACGTAGTCTTTCATTGTTAGTAATGTTTTTTAATCATTCAAGGTAATAATTTTATTATTCATTTCGCAGTTATCCTCTTGCAGAATGTACATTTTAAACATCGAATATTTTTGTAATAGAATATCCTATAAAAAAAATACTTCTTTTGAATAAGTTTGATCGTTAAAAATTTTCATCAAAATTCGAAATGTTTTACCATCTTCATAATTAAACCGCTAATTTAAGAAGTCCTTAAACTAACGGTTCAATTAACTTAAAGTGAATAACATTACTGTGCTAAGAACGTTTTTACACCAATCACTACTAAATAGATAGCGAGGCACATCGAATTATATTTATTGAGATTATTTGTAGAATTGGCAACGACCAACACATTATCAAATTAAAAATTTAAAACTGCAGATAGATAACCAAAAACTATGGCTTTGAATGGCTAAAACATGCTCAATACCATCGATCATACAGCCATACCTCCATTTAACAAATTTTTGACTGGAGATGTTCTAAATTAGCAATGTACTGTATAAAGCGTCGTCAGAAGAAGCCCTCTTGTGCACAAGCAGAAAATAAAAACAGTCACTGCTGACCCACAAGATATCGTCAACTACTAATACGTAATGCTCACTCTAATGCATCACACATTAAAATTCAAACTTAACAGAAATTTTACAAAATGATACCACACAATTGCTAGAGAAAACAGTTTTATTTGGTGCTGATAAAAGTAATTATTACATTTAATTTGCGTGAAACATTTTTATACTATTGGAAAAAATACATCGAATAATTGTATTCATGATTTGTATCGTTAACAGTCGTTCATTATTAGGGCAGATCTAACCAATAGTAGCTCCTGAAGTGGCACCACCGTTGATACTACCACTGGCACCACCATTTACATTACCACTAGTACCACCATTGACACCACCAGTAACACTACCATTTACCCCACTGTTAAGACCAGCAAGAACATTAGCGATTGCACTTACGAGTACATTGAGAGGTATCTTTTTAAGACTAGCAAGAGTGTTAATAAGACTTAAAACATTTGGGTCGCTCGTAAGGGCATTAATAATGTTGTTAACAGCGCCTGTAGCTGTATTTACTACATTTGGCACACCATTAACTGCACCACCAATAGCATTGTTAACTGTGTTGATAAGGTTTCCTGCGGCATTAGTTAAACCATTAACTGCACCACCAATACCATTAACTGCACCACCAATACCATTAACTGCACTACCAATACCATTGTTAACGTTGTTGACAACATTTCCTGCAGTATTAGTTACACTATTCAGTACCCCACTTACAGCGTTGCTCAATGTAGAAGTAAGTGTATTAAGAATATTTGGAATAAGATTAACCAAGTTCAACAAATTAGCTCCGGATTTTAACAATGCAAATAAAATACCGAAAACAAGATTTAAAACTGCGGATAAAAGGCCACATACGATGGCTAAAACACTACCAACAATATTAAGAGTGCCAGTTATGGTTCCGTTTAACAAGCCTTTAACTAGACCTACAACGTTAGCAAGAATATTGGCCACCAAAGTAACAATGCCACTTAGGTCGAGATTCACGGATGCGCCAACTGATGCCCCTCCAGATCCAGTTGTGCTACCTGAAGTTGTTCCAGAGCCACTTGCAGAACCTCCAGTTGATCCTCCCAAATTAATTTGTCGAGCAAAACGATCTTCACTCAAAATGACCTTCATTTTTGCAATAATTAATTTTACGTTTAAATACTTATCAAAATGTTACTTACATGAGCGACTGACAGGAAAACAACACAGCAAAGCAAAAATTTCATTTTTTTTTTAGATTTTTAGAACTTGTTAACAGATCGTAGATGGTTGTGGTTTCCTCAAAAACTTTCAGTTCAATTTATACTATCCAAAAATGAAATCCAGGAGACAGCAAATCCAGTTAATACTTAACTGTAGATTTGATTAATGATGCACGCAATATTTACCATTGTTTTGCAAATATAAATAATTATTTTAGGTTTGTGCGTATTCAGCGATTCAATATATGACGTCAAATGCATTAAATTTATTTTTGCTTCAACTATCTGCCAATGGAGAATATGTCCTTAAATTTTAAATTGATTAATCGTCTTATGTTGCAGTATATTCATCATAATAACCCCAGCTATTTCATGAAATGACTTATAACTTACAGTACAATTTAACAAACAATTATTGCACACAAAAAAAAGATTTCTGGTCTCATTAAAAAAATACTTTGTAATCAGAAAAATACTGAATATAAATTGAACAGTGAATGGCTGAAATCCATTAATTGTAGTTAGTTCGTAAATTACTTGTCGATTAAGTATGAATACATTTAATTTCAAAATTAATGCAGCACTTGAGAAAGTGCTGATTTGGCTTTCCTTTATTTGAAATCATAGTTAATTTAAATTTAATATTTCTATTCAAAGTAAAAGCAATCGATGGCACATGCATGTGACATCAATCACAAGCAAATTGTCGTCACATATATTTAATCACTGGTTTTACGTAAAATAAAAATAATTATTTGTATTGACAAAAAGCAAATGTAAATATGGCGTGTAACATTAATCAAACCAACAGTCGAGCAATAACTGGATTTTACTCTCAGGAGATTTGATTTTTGGATAGTATAAATTGAACGAAAACTTCATGAAAAAGCCACAAAAATACGAGCTGTTATCAAGTTTCAAGTTTCAGCAAATCCTAAAAATCCAAAAAAAAAAATGAAATTCTTGCTTTGTTGTGTTGTTTTCCTAACAGCTGCTCAAGTAAGTAGACATACAAATCTAAAATTAAAATAAAATATTAATATTGGTCAAAATTCAGGTTATATTGAGTGAAGACCGCGTTGCTCGCCAAATTCTTAATCTTGGAGGTTTAGCTGGTACTTCTACCAGTGGATCAACAACCGGCTCAACTTCTGGATCAACAACTGGCTCAGTCTCAGGAAGCGCATCAGTCAATGGGGATGCCGTTACCAGTGTAGTATCAGGCGTTTCATCTCTGGTAAATGGTGTAATGGGAGTCGTACTAAAAGCAGTGAACAGTTTAGTTGGTGCCGGTAGTGATGGTCTTACAAGCACCATTGGTTCCATTTTAAACATTGTGTGTGGACTTCTTAATGCTGTTCTTAAGCTTGTTTTTGGCATTGTGGGTACATTGTTAGCCAGTGGTGTCAATTTGTTAGATTTGGTTAAGCTTCTCCCAACCGTTCTTGCTACCGTTAGTAATACTTTAAACGGTTTAGTTAGTGGAGTTTTGGGCACCGCTGGTCAAAGTCTAACTAGTGTTTCAGGAAGTGTAGGAAACAACCTTGGTGGTATCACTAATGGTTTAGCAACTGCCGTTGGCGGTACTGCTGGTGGTATTACCGATGCCCTAAATAATATTGTTAATTTAGTAAATGGACTAACAGGCAGTTTGGGTGGTCAAGCTCAGGGTGGCATTAATGTTAGTGGTCAGACTAGTGCTAGTGCTTCTGGCTAAATTTGTACTAATGTCTGTTAAGAATAAGAACCCGATATACCTTTTTTTTTTCTTCAATCAATGATAAAAATGTTTCGCACAAATCAATTGTAACTGACAATTATGACAGCACAAAATAAAAACTATTTCCTTTAGCAATCGCATAGAATAATTATTCGATCAAATATTTTTAAGAAAAATGCGTCAACGTCAAACACGAATTCTAACACACAAGAAATGTCTGTAATTAAAATTAACTAAAAAATAGAAAATTCAATCTACAGCTTTACGCGATCCGACCTCACTAATAAGCCACTATATGCAGCTAAGAATTTCTGTATTACTTTACGGACTACTTGTGGTAAGAAAGAAACGGGAGAAATCTCCGTTGAAACTAATGAAGTTTTGTCTCCTTCACTCGTACAGTAAATAGTGTTTCATTAAAGTTAATGCCAGTCGTTCAAACATACCGATATCGCCAACGTTATATAATAAATCTAATCAACAAACAAGCAAAACAACTACCGGTAAATAAAAAATAGTAAAATATCCCTTACCGTGTCTTTATGATTTTATTCACTTCAATTTAAACCAAAGCTTTTGAACAAAAATAATCGTTTTCGTCCCAGATTCCTATTGGCACTTTTGTCATTTGATTGGAATGAATAAATGTATCGCCGATTTATTTTTTACGAAAAAAAACTTTCGAACTGTCGAACTATCGAACAAGATTAACACCATGACGCAACACCTACGCCAAGTTGTTAAGCCTAACATTCAAACTTGTCAAATCGTTTATAACTTAGGCTATTAATTTCAAAATAAGACGCACAGTGATTCACGTAACACACGGTAGTTCTTAAATCAACTTATTAAAATGTTTAATAATTTTAATTAGTTTATTAAACCAATTATAAACTGAAGACCGTCTCACTTGCAAATTTTAGGAAGCCAAACTCTTGTACGCGACTCATTCAATAGTGTCCGAATTTCTTTAACGGTGACTGCGGAGGTTGCAAGTGTCAAAAAGATGTTAAGGGTCTCTTAAATGATACATGATAAAGTTGATTATTTAATCCAATAGGATATTTTATAGTGTAAAAGAATAAGAAATTAATAAATAATTATATTAAAAGTGAAATTCAAAACGATAATAAAAATTATTATAATTTTTATGCGGTGGCCTGCAGAACCACCGTAATAGATGATCAGGAGTGATACGATAGCGAAAGTTGACGAGGGTAGCTATGGATTGGCGACTGACAATGTCAACAAGAGTCGAACGACAATGGTCACAACTTATATTAATACGAAATATACATTTTTAATTAGCTTATTATGTTTATAAATTTTACATTTGTGTTAATTAATATTTAATAGCTACTTATAATATAAGATTATTATAACGATGCAAGTCAGTGGACTTTAGATTAAAAAGTGTATACGCGACTCAACGATATGACTTCACCGTAGCCACTACAGCTGTTTAATCTTACAGCAAGTTTTGTAAGTTTTCGGTATAAATTTTGTGTTTCATTGATACACTATTTACATAATAGTTTAATTGAAGTTTTATTTAGGCATTCTAACATATTAGCTAATGATTAAAACCGGAATAAAACATTTGAAATTGGCCAATCTTGGAAGTAAACATTCAAGCTCATCCTGCATTACTACAACCTGCACATCAACAATGTCAAAGAAATCATCTAAAAAGTCTCATAAGACAGAGGATAAACCTAGTAAGGTTGTAAATATAGTTTATTACGGTATTAGATTTACTAATTTTGATGTGGTTACTTTGCTGCACAGTAAAGAATGAAGGCGCTGTTGGTCCTATCACCAAAACAGCCAAAGGAGAAATTCTGATTAAAATTCAAGCTAAACCAGGATCTAAACTCGATTCAGTAACAGGTAATCAATAATTAAAGTTCTTGTTTAACTGTAAGTATACAGTAATAATGTGATTGCTGTTAATTAACAGAAATTAGCGAAGATGGCGTTGGAATTCAAATTTCAGCAGCTCCTGTTGATGGTGAAGCAAATGCGACTTTAATAAAATACATGGCTGAAATATTAGGAGTTAGAAAAAGTGACGTGACACTGGATAAAGTATTTAATAATATCGCTAAATGTTTTTCTTGTATTAATCATTACTTACTAACTTTATCTTTTATTTTTCATGTAGGGATCCAAATCCAGAAGTAAAATAGTTAATATATCTTCTACTACCAATTTGACGGTGTATGATGTGAACTTAAAGCTGCAAAGAGCAATAGATTCAAATAAATGATCAGATTAATCGCTTATATTTACATATTTTACATTTAAAATAAAACAAAGCCAAAAAAGGCGACAGATAAACAAAAATTAAACGTTTTTGGTCTAGAATGTAGCATTAACAACATTCGATTTGAATATACTGTACTTACTCGAAAATTTCACACGAAGTGCATAATATGGTATATCACGTTTAACTAAGCTAGGAAAGAACTGCGGATTTACTATGTTGTACATGTAGCTTTGATTCGTCGTTATAATTGCCAGATTGAACAGTAATATGCAGCTTCTCTCTAGACCAGATCAATTACAATTCAAGACAAACAAGAAATTTGCGGCTGTCCGGTTGCATTACAATATACTGATCTTTGCCTCCATTTTCGTTAAGTCTTCTAGTTACCAAACTCTTGTCAAACCTTAAAGAAAAAATAATCATTACAATACAGAATAATTATACTGTTAATATCGTACAAAATGTATACTCCGATTTTAATGTATTTTAGGACTGTTAAGAGTTGATTGAGCTACTTAAAAGCAACTAAAAATGTTTATACGTGATCATGAATACCATTTACAGTATAAAGTAATTGTTGACCTAAGAAAAATAATCATCATGTTATAATGCTGTACGTAATTTAATAAGGCTTTAAATTAGTAAAATAGCTATTAAAACTTACTGAATTGTAGATTTATGATAATGCTGTATATTATAGTCGTTGAATTAGTTTGCCAATAAAAATATACAGTAATAAACGCAATTTGTTATTGCAAAACATCATTTGCATTTTTATCGCTAAATTTGGACTTTAATTTACAATTTTCAGGTTCATTTTAATAATGAGATTCACGGTCACCTCAAGTGCTATAAAAAGCGTTAAATTTAACAAATTTGACTAAATTCTACCCAGCAATCGATCAGTAAACATCATTTCTAGCAGCTACAATGGAAGTAACCCCGACAACAGTTGTTGTCTCGAGTGGCCTAGTACATCAAGTTCGCCATATGGTAACCCATAACGTTACACGCTTAGGATTCCTGGTTGTTTTTGCTGTATTCTCTTACGTACAATTTTTTCGATGGCTTCGCAAACCCCTCGAGCCTATGAGAGGCACTATTATGGCGAGATTCCACGAATATTTTGGCGAACCATTTGAGGGATTCTTGATCCCATACAAGGAAAGACTTTTCTTAAACATGGAAGATCAAAGACCTGCTGGTCCATCAGGCGATGATCACTTTCGCATCTTGGAGTTGGGAGTAGGACCAGGAACAAACTTTCAATTTTACCCTCCCAACAGCCGAATAGTGATTGTTGAACCAGACCCGAAGTTTAGCTATACCACAAACTTGGACATTGAAAGGGGCATTCAAGTGGAGCAAATCATAACTGGTGTTGGGGAGCATTTGAAGGTGATTCCACAAGAAAGTGTCGATGCAGTTGTGGGAACGTTTGTTCTATGTTCCGTCTATGACGTTGATCGAGTGCTGTCAGAAATTCGTAGAATATTGAGAAAAGTAATATCCACATTTTAATAATTTTTAAAATTTCTCACCAATTCTTATTTTTTAGGATGGTACCTACTACTTCATGGAGCACGGTCATCCAGATCGGCCATTATGGCAAAGATTGGTCCATAGGCTCGTAAATCCCATTTGGAAATACTGCTACAACGACTGCTGCGTTGCAAGCGATCCCACACGCAAAATTACATCCTCCGGCTACTTCGATGAAGCCGACGTCCATTGTGTTTATCCGTTGCCTAATGAAATTGGCTTTTTCACACGTTTCAGCATGGGCGCAGTTGTGTATGGGCGAGCTAAATGTCCAATTAGACTTTAAAATTTGTTAAACTGATTTATAAAATCTGTAACTAAAATTTTGGAATTTGTAAAACTAATTTTTACTTGTATTTAATATCGAATTGGGCAACTACTTGTCAAAATAAAATTAAATTTATAAAAAAAAAGCTTGTAACCAAATTTTTCTGTAGTGTTACATTGCAAATGGGATCTAAAGACAAATATTATGTAACAAAAATGCACAACAATTTCTTTTCATTGGTATGTAATCTAATTTTTATATTCGCCAAAACTATTTTCATAATACAGTTAAGAAATCTAGAACTTTATAACTATTTCTTACTTCAGTCAGTAAAGTTTCGATTAATATATATAAATTAATGTCTTGGTTAAGATTGAGTTTTATTAAATGGTTTTATTCAAAAAAGTTAAACCTAGAAAATACTTTTAAATTTCAAACTAAATAATCATTTCAAATTTGTGATGTGCCTTTGATCAATTTTCATGAGAAGTCTATAAAATTAACACAAAAAATAAATAAATCGATTTTAGTAATATTTACGTTTAGGTATACATTTCCTCCAGAAGCGATTAATCTAAAAGGTCCCAACATCTCTGGAGTTATATCTACAAACATAGCCTCTGGATCATGAGGATACAAATCATCGATTGAAGTCGTTGGCGGATCGGAATCGGGTAAGCCATAGTTTGACGCATTCTATATAATAAGATTCATTTTGTAACATAAGATGCCATAAAATATCTTTTACTACTTCATAGGCGAATTTAAATGCTTCTTTGTATTCCGGTATTCTGCTAAATGTAGCTATAAGCATAGGTCTCTGTAAAATTTTAAAAATAACTAATATATCTCAAAATTGAGAAAGTATAGCAACACTTGATTTTTTACATCAGGATCATACGATGCACGATAATCTATGTCTTTAGGGTATTGTTTATTAAGCTCAAAGGCACAGTCAATCTTTACTTCTCTGGCTTCAGTTGGAGGATCAATCTAGTCAATATTCTCAATTAATACTGTCCAAATGCTCAGTAAATAATGCATATTTTACATAAGGTGACGTTAATCCAGTTTCGTCTTTCATAGTAAGTATTCCGTCTTTAAGTGGAAATTCATGGCCAGTTTCAGGGCACACCAAAGCACCATCCATAACTACAGTCTATAATATAACAAGAATTAATGCGTGCATTTCTAGCGATAGTTATATTGCACCAATTAATTTGTTTTATTACCATAAATATGGCTTCATGAACTGGTATCAAAAATACATCATTATAGAGCTCTATCGTAGGAAATATTTTCGGCAAAGCCGTAGCGACTCCAATCTAATAAACATACTGTAATTTTACTTATCTAATCTCCAAAAATACACAGTCCTTACACTTTCAGCAGCGTCATACATAACCTTCCAATCAATTAATTTGATTGTTTCAGAAACAATATCATATTCACATTCGACATCACTTTCTATCTTCCTGGTTGCCTATTAGATCAACATACAGTAATTGTTAGAACAAAGCATAACATTAAACAAAATCACCAATTTGAAGAAATACTTTACCTTGATCCGCAGAGGAAAACCTTCCTGAACTCCTCTTAAACACCTGGAGTTAAGAACTTGATGACCAACTAAATTCATATTTTCATTCAATTACAACTTTTATTTTTAAATTGAAATAAGCAAAACACAAAAGCAAGCTTGCGAAGCAACTAACGACAATATGACAGCAAAATTAGTAATACAATGCAGCACACAGCTGATGCTTTAAGTCTTTTATAAAAAAAACATTTTACGTACACTAACGAAGAAAGTCCTTAGGAGATACTTAAGTCCAACATTGTTTAAGATAATTAACGAACGATTGAACTTTATTAAACTATTTTTTTAATTATAAATTGTTACCGGTGGCTAATGATTATTATACTGATACCATTGTCCAAAATAATAATTACTAATTGTTTGATTAAAACAAATTAAAGTGCAGATTCGGAAATGAAGTGAAAGTTCATTCAATTTAAAAAATACAGCACAAATTACATATTAAATTATAACTTTTCGTATACGGTATATCTTTTAAATAACTTGATGACAAACTCATAATAACATTATGATTTTACGTGGTTTAGTTGATTACATTTTTAATTTATAAAATACTTGTCCAATCCCAAATAATATTTGTAACATTAAAGGTCCAAAAGTATAAAATAAAGACGAAATGAAATAAGATACAAAATCAGCCAAGCGTTCCATTCCCTGTAACACTGGCACCAAAAACGACTCTGAAGTAGATATCAGACGAGTTTCCATTGCTGGGTTTGCTTCCACCTTTACAGTAATTAAATGTTAAATTTTTATAGTTCTTTAAAATGTAATAAAAAATAAAATGTATCATATTCATACCTTCAGCAAAAATATCATAAAGAAAAAGATAACGAATTTCATGGCGTTAAAACCGGTATTTACAGCAAAAACTCTTCCGCTTTACTTGGCAAATTTAGATCAAAGTATAACGCAACTTTAATGGGTAATAACTAATAATTATGTCAATTATATTATTGTTTATTTAATCAGCTGTTTGAGTACAAATACTTTTACATTACGTCAATTCAAATGATACTAATGTACGGTACCGGTGGTACATTTGCATATTCAAACATAATTACTGTATAATAAACTAACCATTCGTCGTGCAAAATATAACGACTTTAATGGAATGAACCTTCAACCTGGAAGTTTTAGTGTTATTTGTTAAAATATATTTAGATCAATGATAAATAATACTACGGTGTTATTGTTTATTTGTCGATTATACTGTACATTTCTATGTAGTTTCATTTTCAGTTAAAAAAAAAGTCAAAAAATATACTAATCAATTAGGCAGTCAACATTTAATATTGTAACAAATCAATTCTATTACAGTTAACTATAATGCTACACCAAGGAACTTTTAACCGCTTAAAGTTCTGATAATATTAAAAACCTGCGAAATTACAGCTTGAATTGGGTTTAAAATGGAGTCCAAAAATGAAGTCAATGGTTTGGCAGTTGCAGTACTGGTGATAACAGGTGAATTAGTCGTAACTTGACGAATATCAAAATTTAAAATATCATCATCAACGTCATCAGAACAGATTGCAGCCTACATTTTAGAGCACAAAATGCAATTTTTACAGTATGTTAATCGTTTAAAATCAAATAAATGTACAGTACCTGCACAAAGGCCAAAATAAACACAAATGTCATCAAGAATCTCATTGTGAAAGTACTATAACTGCTACAAAATGATTCCCAATGTAAAATACTATAAAAATGGCCAACTAATCGGTATGGGACGTGTATTTATAAATTATTACAAATGGCTGTAATATCACAAAATAATGTTACAAAAATACCTCTAATGAGAGTTCACTTCTCATTATTTGCTCAAGGACCAATATGTAAACACTAATATCAAGTACATTTTCTATATTTAGCCAAAACTATTATCATTTTAGTTTGCTGTACAAACTTTGGGTGTCCATAACTAACCCACAGTGACCCACACTCCTCAATTAAAACAATTAGATTTTTTTCTCACAATTCCTTATTCAAATATTGTTGTTTCCTGTTATTCAAGTAATATTTTTTTGCATTTATTCCACATTATTTTTACACAATATGTAATAAGTTATGCTATACAAATTACCGAGTGATTTTCTGAATTTAACACTTTTTTATACTCCAATAAAGAAACGAAACTAATTCTCGACCAATCCAATATCAAATTATCCCGTTTCTTCTTGTCATAAGAAAAAAATGTACTAATTTATAAAATAATTCTCTATGTCTAATTATTTGCATGGCTTTGCATTTACTTTTTTTTTGGAGCACTATTTACATTTTTTTGTTGCAAATTAAATTTTTTATTGTAATATTTTTTTAATCATTTCTAAGTTTATTTCCTACATAAGAAAACATCATAAAAACATCTAAATATCAACATTATTTGAAGTCTAATTTCAACGTTGCATCTACTATAAACTTGACCAAATTATCAACAACTGAGGTTTTTTTAAATAGCTTAAAACAATTAAAACAAATTACAAAAATACTTAAACAAATGCCACCGTGTGCTTATTGTTTTGTGTTCACCCGCAACGCCCAAATAAAATAATTAAATAATAATTTTGTGTATAAATTATACTACATAAACCTTATTTAAACTTCAAACCACACCTAATAGTAATAATTAACAAAATAAAAACAAAATAGCTACTGAATGTATGACATCAAGACTTACTGTAAATACAGCAAGTGTAAACAAAACATTTTAACACTTTATTACATTGCTAAAAGAAATATTTCACTAATAAAAACATGGAATAATTTAAAGAAATTTCTGTAACTGATTGATTGGTTTATTATAAGAAAACAAAAGGAGGGTGTGGAAATTACGACTCTGTAGCTGCCGAAACATAAACACGATGTGCTCTGATTTGTAATAATATTAAACGAGATTACAAAGTTGAGTTTGATGAAAAACCCCAAAAAAAAACACTTGAATTTTCCGGTTAATTCATCTCATTTTGTATAACCTAAACCTTAAGATATTTTCGCAAAGTCATTACAGCTGATCAAGAAAAGATATACGGTATACACAGAATAATGCAGAGTAACTTCCATTGAAAATGCAACCAGCACTAAAATTTAACAACTTGTTTTAATTTTTTCGACATTTTTATTGAAATCTCAATTTTTACTGCATTTGAAAATAAATCAAAATTAATATAAATGTCTTTTGTAACCAAAACAATCAATTTAAAACTCGTATTTTTACCATAACATATTAGAATTTATTAAGCTACTTAAGAAACCGCCATCTGTCCATTTAGTAGTCCAAACAAGTATAAATTAAAAATCTTTAATGTTATTTCATTGTTGAAAAGTTAAACTGTTTTCATCACATAATTCTTTACATTTTAATCAATTTTGGGTATGGTATGCTAATGCAACCGCACAATTTCAAGCATCAAGTCACTTTTATTATGCCACCCATTTAAAAAAAAAGTCATTAAAATTATAATTTTTTTTTTAAAGTATACGACATTCTGTAGTGGTTAAATGATCTTCTTAAAATATAAAAATAAGTGGAGTAAAAAATAAAAGCATAGGCTGATGACCCTGTAACCGACATTAAGAAAATCTCTCTTTCTAAAAACAATAAAACAATTTTGATGAAACCGAATTAACTGTTAAATTTCAAGTAATGAAAAAATATTATTTGAAATCATGTCACTGAAAATGTTATAACCGAATAAAATTTTATTTTCGTGTTAAAATATTTTCAGTGTTAATTAAAATTACATAACTTACATTTATTTTAATGGTGTTTCATGCCAATTAAAAACTTCCCACACACATTTTGCAAAATAAATAATTTTAATGCAATTTCTGAAGAACATAGTAATTATGAAGTCAAAACAAAAATAATAAACGCCAAAATACAGTTTTTTTTATACAACTAAGATAAGAAGTCTTATTTTAGTATTTTATTTTTGCGTTCCAATAACAGGACTGGGTAATTAACCTACAGGACTGGGTAAGTTTCCTGACAATAAACCACCGACTAAATAAAATCCACCAATTACAGCACTGAGAAACGTTATCGGTGCAACAACAAAAATTAAGTTGAGAATTGCTACAATGAGATAAAATGGATTCAATAATATGGATAAATCAAATACTTCTCGAGCCACATCGACTTTTTCTTCATTTTCAGTTGACAATGTCATAACTATCTATTGATACAAAAATTACGTCAAATATCTAATGCTATTGTAATGGCAAAGTGTACTAAAGATTATTTTGTTATACCTGTGCCAAAGCGATAACTAGACTTGCAAAAAACACAACGAACTTCATGCTTGACAACTACTGGTAAAAAGTATTATCCTTATTTGGGAAAACAATACTGCATATAACAGCTACAATATTTCACATTGATCCTGCATTTAGTTGAATGTGGGGAACTTTATATGTTACTGTATAACTACAAATGAAGAATTCCGTGAATTTTTGAAGGTTTCAATTGACGTTTTGTTTAACGAACGTCATTTTGCTTTAACTCATGAATGAATAAATTACTATCGAAACTCAAATACAGTTGTGATCCGTATTAATTGTGGCATTTAAAAAGCAATTTAATATTCCGGAAATAAATTGTAGTTTTTATTAATTAAATGGCTGTTGATTTTGAGAGTCGATAGAAATACCATATAATATTATTGGAATTAAACAGGATGGATGGGAATACCTACAATACGCCCGTTTTACGGAATAACGTTTTCTACTATGTTTGTCTGAACTAATTACAGTAATACTGCATGTTATTAAACATTATTGATAATACAGCTATGTTACAGTTGTATTGTATTTGGAATAAATTACAGTAACTTTAACATTTAAATAAAACCATTGTAAATTTATAAATAAAACATTTTTGGCTTTTAAGTTAACGTTATTTATGGCGCATTTAAATGTTTTACGACATGACGAAAATCACAAAATAAACCGACCAATTAAACGTTTCAACAATGAATATAAATGTCATTTTTAAAAACAAGAATTGTATGCAGGTTTAGATGTTCTTACACTATTTTGCTTGTTTCAATTTTTCATGATTTTTACTTGAATTGCAATGGAAGTCAATAAACTTGATAAATACTTAATAAGTCAAAAATGTACGAGCGCTTAGATAAAAACATTTTTATCGTGAAATTTTGAATTTATTACGGTAAATGTTATCTTTATGATCAAGTAAATGGTTTGTCGATTATGTTTAGATTTACTGACTCGTCCAGCTTTTCTTTATCACAATCATTTTAAAAAAATTGATGAAACATTTTCTAGTACAATACACTATAACGATGCATTTTTTTCACATTTTATAAAAGATTTTTCACTGTTTTTAGTAGATTGAGCCTTGTTAATTATTATGAAATTATGGTACAAAATGACCTACTGACTTTCATGTTAATCTCTACCATAAACTTGCATGGTGAGCTTATTTACATTATAGTGAATGAATTGCACAGTTTGCATGCATACATTTGCATAAGTAAAATAACTTTTATTAGTTATTATACCATTCAAACACAGGCCAGCTAATTAAAATAAATTGGGTAAGCGCTTACAGTAGTTAGTCATGCTAATTGAGCTTTCTAATTTGTACATAGCTAAATTTTCCATTTTAATAAACTATTTCAATCATGTTTTTCTCCAATTAATTTTGTTAAGTCATGGTTAAAATTGTCTTTACCTTAACTAGCCTATTGTATTATATTTCATTTTTTAAACAAGTGCATTTTGGTACTGCATTTCACCATGACCAAATTACTCGCTAAAAAAGCAGAAAAAAATTACAAAATTGAGAGCATAACAGTCATTGACGTTCCCTATAATATTACAGTAATTAGCTAATCAACAAACCATCAATTTTAAAATTTTTAATAACTAAATTTAACAAACTAAGTTAAATTACATAACTCGTCAAACTGTTTAATGGGCGCTTAAAAAAAGATAATTATGAAAATAAATTCATCAAAACAGTTTCTGTAATATTTATCATTGCGATCACCAATAACATTTTAGACAAGCTAATAACATAAATTTATTTGTGGTTAAACCTAAAGTCGGAAGTGGCTGTCAGAAATAAACGATTTAATTATTAAAATTTTAAAATAATAAAAATTTGTATGTTGTAGACTTGATTGATACTGTATATAGGTTAATCGATTGGTGATTGGGTTTGTTTTATACTGTAAGCTTACATTTGATTAAAATGTACTTTACATCATGAAATGTAGATTTTAAACGAGTTCAAGTTTAGATTAATTGAAAAGCTATGACTTTGCTAAATGTTTCGTATTTAACAGCTTTTTATATCGCATTAAATCGGAATAGTTGGAATAAAATGTAAAAAAAAAAAATTAATTTTAAATTTACTGTACTGAACCTGATTAAGTGATTCTTTTAAAATAATAAATTTTTCTTTAAAAAACAAGTTAATGATACGCTTTAACGTTAACTTTCTGCACATGAACGGATGAACAGCAACAAAACAATGTGCAATGTTGGAGTCTTTTGTTTTTTAAATTAAATGCAGACAAATAACTTAAATTAAGTAAAAAAATAGAATTTGGAATTTTATCAAGTGTTTCAAAGTGGAATAAAACTTTTGTTAATGACAATGTTTCTTTATATACAATATAATGTAGCTAACAACTAAGCTTATCACAAAAGCAATTACTTATCATCTTAGTAGCTATTCATTTGCACATAAAAATTGCATCGATTCAAATTTGCAACGTTCTGTCAAACTTTTCAGTCAAAAATTTGTATAATTTTAGCCAATTTTAAGCATTTTTTTGTTAAATTTGAATGCAATATTGAGTCCATTTATCACTATTTTTGTATAACATGCGTTTAAACTTAAAAGTCCATAAATTAGGAAATATCGTTTTTATGGTTGCTGATAAAAAGTAAATTTTTTCTTCACTTATTTACCGTTGATTTTAATATGTCAAAGACCTATAAATAACATTACGATAACCTCACTTTCGTGAGCGTCTATCGGTAATAAATCGAAATAAAAAACGCACACATATGGTGGTCAAACTGGCCAAATTAATACCACTTTTTTCCTAAGCCATCTTAACAATACAATGTACAAGAAACGGCTTCTGCGGTTACGATTACTCTCTGCTGAGTTAAAACTTTTTAAATAAAAAACATCACAGGGGAAAACAGGAAGGAAATAACATTTTAAACGAAGAAAAAAAAGAAAAACAAGAGCATAGTAATAATAACAACAAGGGTTGGTTTTTAATTGTCAGGTGTTGTGGGTTAGGGCTATTACCCCCTTAAACGAAGCCATTTTTTTGTGATTAAGTAATGAAGGTGGACTAACTTAGATAGGCAATTCATGTAAACCACACCCCTCTGTCACCCGTAGACAAAAACAAAGTTGGTGACGCACGAATGAGCAACAGTTTGAAAACTTACTCAAAAAATCATAAAAAAATGATAACGGTTATTATAATAATAGAAAATGTGGAAGTAAAAAACGTAAAACTAAACGGTTGACACAATTTGTTCATTTTCTTCATTTTTTATTGCTGATACAAACGATAAATTTTTTAAGTGAATTTACTTGTATCAACATCATGTCAGTAGTGTAAAGTAGTTTTAATTAAAATAATGTCATCTGATTGTGACAATTAATGGGTTCAATTAATTACGAATTATTTCTAATTTAACATCAAAACATGGCATATCATGAACTATCTGGAGAATAAATTACAATAATAAATAAATATTAAAATTGATAAGACTTAAAAAATACAAATAATGAGTTAAAAACTGTACTGAAATGCACTAAAATTTGCACACATTTCTCGTATTAATGTTCACAGACTTGAGAAATTTTCTTAACCTGATAACCTGGTCATTAAGTCTTTTTGAAAAAAATTACATACTATTTCCATAAAATAATTTGCATATGAATTTCTTGTGAAAATTTGCGCATTCCAAAAACATAAACAAGGAAACTAGTTAACTTGTAATTTATTTCTATTATGTCTACCCTTTAATAACATGTCAAAAGTTTTGTCATTGTTCTTAAATTGTTCATGTTCAGATGCATCAAATATAATTTTCATAAAAAGACCAGAAAAAAATCAAAAATTTATCTCACAGACATGCAAACAAAATGCATTAGGCCATAAGGGGAGGGAAATGTGGTTAAGAAAATGTAAAAAGTAGTCCAAGCGAAAATCATTTCCCCCAGCTCACTGCACCCCACCCATTTCCCCCCCTTACCATCAGCCAACCGACTGTTTGTGGGGGAGGAAGTAAGAGGTAGATGTACACAACACCCCGTTATGTGGCTCACTTTTTTTTACTTTTCTTTTTTTAATAAGAGTTTTCCTCTACACTCAGTTTAATGTGATGAAGTAATGGGTGGAGTCGTCTTACGGTTTACTATATAAAGACCATCGAAAATAATGGACACATCATATCAGCTTCAACCATCTCAAAAGCAACAAGTGCTCAAAAGAGAAATATATTCAAAATTTGTTTGTGAATTTCAAATCAGCAAAGTCTTCATCTAAAATACAATGGCTCGTATGGTAAGTCAAAATATCACAACAAGCACTTTTTAATTTCCCCAACATTTCATCAAAAAGCAATAGTTTTATCACAAATATTGATACTTTACTGTCAATTGTATGATTGAAACTCAGGATATAATAGCAAACATTTTGGAATTGATTCAATTGTCTATTTTGGACTTTTTTCATCAATGCAATTGTAGCAATAGTATAAAATTGTTCTCCCATTTAAATGCCTTAGTTCAGTAATCAACTTAATTTCTAACATTGTTAATATTGCAATTGTACATTTTACATTGTCATTGACCAATGTTAATGTTGTCAATAGTGCTTTTGCACCATAATTATCCATTATTAATGTTTTCAATGGCTTATTTCAATTTAGCTCTTGAGCACATGCGCTCTCTTGAGCGTTGCTTGCTTAACCTTAGGTTATGGTGGAGACAATAAAGTAAAGAGCGGATATGGCGGTGGACACGGAGGAGGATATGGTGGTGGAAGTTACGGAGGTCACGGTGGCTACGGTGGAGGAGGATATGGCGGCCATGGTGGTTATGGAGGAGGAGGATATGGTGGTGGTGGATATGGCGGTGGAAAAGGTATAGCTACAAATTTGTAACATCATTTGGTATAATAGTAACATCTAAAATAAAATTTAAAGGTGGATATGGAGTAGCTAGCTATGGAGGTGGACATGGAGGTTATGGCGGCGGCGGATATGGTGGACACGGCGGTTATGGTGGCGGCGGATACGGTGGACACGGCGGTTATGGTGGCGGCGGATATGGTGGACACGGAGGTTATGGTAGCGGCGGATACGGTGGACATGGCGGTTATGGTGGTGGTGGATACGGCGGCTACGGTAGTGGCGGATATGGTGGATACGGAAGTGGAAGTGGTGGTTATGGAGGTTACGGAAGCGGTGGATATGGAGGTTACGGAAGCGGCGGATATGGCGGTTATGGAAGTGGTGGATACGGCGGCGGTTATGGTGATGGATATGGCAAAGGCACGTAACAATATCTAACTATTCATTTCAAAATAATCTCTTTTAATAAAATTTACCAATCATTTCAGGTGGATACGGTGGTGGATATGGCGGCTATGGTATATAACTTTAGAGTTTTAATTTTTCAATTGAAAAATGCTAATGAAATCATTATAGGTGGTGGATACGGTGACAGCGGATATGGCAAAGGTGGTTATGGAAGTGGTTACGGTAGCTACGGAGGCGGTCATGGTGGTTATGGCGGTGGTGGTTATGGTGGATACGGCAAAGGTATACTTTTAAATAATAGCTATACTATTTCAATATTTCATTAATGAAATCAATATTTCAGGCGGTTATGGAGGTGGATATGGTGGTCACGGAGGTTATGGCGGTGGTGGATATGGTGGTCATGGAGGTTATGGCGGTGGTGGATATGGTGGTCACGGAGGCTATGGCGGCGGCGGATATGGTGGTGGCAAAGGAAGCTACGGCGGCGGATATGGCGGGTATTAACTCATTCAATCAATCAATCAAAATCAAATCATCCAACCATTTCATCAACCAAGACAACAGTAGAAAAATCAATTCCATCAAAACATCGAATTTATTATTAAATAATTTTCCAATGCTGAGTAAATGCGTGTGTACAAGAAAAGTATGTGAGCGATTAGTAATAATATAATTTAAATCAAAATTTATAAATGTAATAAATTAATTTTATTGTTGAAAGTCAATGTGTGATTTATCTTGCAGTTAGTATATTGTAGATTCAATTTCATAACAAAAAAAATATCAATGGCCTAATAACACTATTTTGCTATGTCCAAATTGTCGTTAACACTATTTGCCCATCAATTTCCTTTTGTCTCAATTAAAATGGGAGGTACAAATCACTCTTACAATGCCCTCATAACCCACTAAATTGGAAACCAGCTGTCAAACCTGTTGCAAAACATCACCAAAATGAATTAAAAGTCTACATTTTCAAATTTCCAAAAAAAAGAAAAGAAAGAAAGCAACCGATACTACTGTATATTAAAAGTAACATAATACCGTATATACCAACAACACTACTAAATGTTGACAAATATTTTATATCTTCAGTGCGGTAACTATATAATATTGCATGAATAATTTCACGTATAATTTTCAAGTTTAATCTTAATTTTAATTTCAATCAAAGTATTAAATGTTATCCTACATTGCCCTATATACCAAAAAATCATAATCCTTCATTTCTAATGGGGTAAATCTACACATTTTATTAGTGTGCAAAGTCTAAGTAACATATACACTTGTACACCGTGTCAAAGATGCAATTTCATAATCATAATGTAATAAAACCCCTATACAAACACTTTCAATATTAAAAGTTATAAAAAAAAAGTTAATTAAAATCCATAAGTGCACTTACTAACCTAAAAACAAATGCAAGTTGCGTCAATAAAGACTCTCTAATCTCTAATTAAACTAAAAAATATATAATTTGTCATTTTAATTTTAAAAAGTGGTTAAACAACTTTTTTAAAAAATGTTAAAGGAGGAGTGGATATGACGTCACTAGACATCTGACAATCCTATAGTAAAGAAACACAGTTGAACTTCATCGCTGGAGGAGTCGCCGAGTAGGGAGGTCTGACTCTGAGTTGTGCCGAGGAGAATCGGACGTGAGTCGGCATGAGAGCAATAGGAGCTCGGCTGGCAAAGTAAACATTATACCATGTGCTAGCAATCAGCGTTTCCACTAGGATCTACTGTAGTATCGTAGGAAGTTTGAATATTTAAGCGACGTTAATCTTGGATTTAAAAAAATGAGACGGAGAAGAAGATTCAAGGTGTTAGTGCGAATTTTAGCCGGAATAATGGGATTTTTATTACTGACAACCTATTATATTGCTTGCCGAAGTGAACAAACACGTGGCAGCAGCCAAAAACGAAGCAAGGTAAATTTTAATTTAATTTTTTTCTATCATGTGAAATTATGGATAATTAGCATTAATTTATTTCAATTGGTGATTTAAAATATCATCATCTGGTTGACAGTATTCTTTATGGAAATGAAAAAAAAAATTAGAAATGTACTTTGTAAAAATATGAATGAAACGAGGTCATTAAAAAAATTGAACTCTATCCAAAAATAATTTAAAAAAAAAAAACCAAACTTTCACTTCATAGTAAACTACTCGTATTTACATCATTATTCAATTGCAACTTTGGTTATTTATTTTAGCAAGTTAGCCTTTAACGACAACCAAATTATCGAGCAAAACCATAAAAATCAGAGAGTAAAACTAAGAAAATTTCTCAGCTGAGATTGGCAAATAAAACAATCAAATTTAACAAGTAAAACTATCATAATTAGCTATTAACCATCAAATTTTGTAACTGTCAAAATCAACGTTTAATTAGATTAGCTGTCAATTGTCATGCTAATTACTAATTATGTATAATTTCAAGATTAATGATTTCTTAAATTTCTTAGAGGTAAATTTGTTGCAGTAACAGCATTACTACTCCTTAATTGCGATAATTTATGAGGGAATAGTTACAAGCATTTTAAAAGATGACGTTAATGTGATATCATATGCCATAATAATTATACCCTCTCGGAACCTCCCATTATAATTTTATATTTGTGATTATTTATGACACAACCCTTTTCTATTCAAATAAGCACACAATTTTATTTATTGGCAGTAAATAGCAAATAGTGTTGTCGTCAAACTTGAACAAACAATGCAATGTGCAAAGTACATATACCTATAGGCAGCAACAGTAAAACAGATTGGTTGGCTGTGTTTACTTTTGATTTTTTTTAGATTTTTTTATGAGGAAAAAAAATTTCCTGACCTGAATTACATGTATTTAAGCTCAGCAAAAATCAAACAAACTTTAAGACCGGTTTAAAATTCAAGGAAAAAATAATATTAAAATAAAGAAATTCGTTTTTTAATGCTTTTAACTTATTAAGAATAATTCCCACTTTTTTATTTAGCTAAATAAAGATCGCATAATTACGTAAGATTAATTAAAACATTAATTTCTTACTGTAAATTAATCATGCAAATTGTGCAAAGGGTTGTCGACCCTTGTTTATTTTCTTTATTATTTTTTTCCAAGTGTGTAATAATATTCTCATAGAAACGTGTTTTCTTCGTTGTTATTTCCATATGTAATTTTTCCTTCTATTTTTTTTTCGTTTATCTTTTTATTTTCTTAAGTCTCATGAGTAACATGTATAGCTTTTTCTTGTCTCCTTGAGTTAAAAAAGTGAGAGGATTCAAAGTAAAATAATGCAAGTAGCTGGAATTTCTAGTTTGACTAAGGGAGTAAGGGGGTGGGAGAGAAGGGAGTTAAAGTTAGGGTGGAAGATCTACTTTCAAAGTGGTTTTTTAGATTTGCATTTAAAA
This sequence comes from Helicorthomorpha holstii, assembly GCA_013389785.1. Classification (NCBI taxonomy): domain Eukaryota; kingdom Metazoa; phylum Arthropoda; class Diplopoda; order Polydesmida; family Paradoxosomatidae; genus Helicorthomorpha; species Helicorthomorpha holstii. The sequence continues at coordinate 29,603,882 of JAAFCF010006680.1, forward strand.
AAAATAAAAAAAACAACACATGAAAACAAGTTTAACATTGATAATACGAACTAAATAAACGAGTTGTGATTTAAATTCGCCGTCAAATTTGCAAACTAATAAAATAATTAAATGTAACTACTTTTCTTACAATCATCATTCTCGTATAACGATTTAAAATTCGGTTGAACTTTATTTTTTTAAGCAAAATTTGCATGGTCATTTTGATTTTTTCGGATTATCGGTGCTGAGACAACTTTTAACTTTAAAAATTGTTTTCCCAATTTTTTGTGATTTATAAAAATAAAAAGACCGGTTATGAAACAGTAGGAACTCAGAAAGGGGCTCCAGACACAAGTATTAAATTTTTGCCTTTTTTTTCTTGCATAAGCGGTTCTTAAAGTCAAGAATGTCGATCCCAAAGCGTGCCACGGAATTAATCCTGGGAGATTTAACCAAACGATTTTCATTTTTCCAATCTCAAATTGGATCGGGAGAAAAAAGTTTGAGAAGCACTAAATTGCACAAACGCGTTTTCTTTCAAAAACCAATCACGATTCCTTACAATTACTTTTTAGCCATAAAGAACCCTTCCATTTTATTTTCTCCATTGCGTTTAAATTTATAGACAAAACGTTACACAACATTGTGATTTAAACTGATGGGATTCCTGGTATGTGTTGAACTAATTAACCCGAGGAACCACATTAAGAAATTGTACAGTAAAACCACATTTTTTACGTGTTTAGTGTGAACAGTTGCGTAGAAGAAAAACGACTTTAAATCATCATTACAAACTAGTTTTACTTCTAAATAGAGAGGAGGAGTTGTGCCTATAACCGATAAGAAAAAAAAACCAGTGTAAAACTTAAAACTGAAAATTACATCTCACACAAAACCCATTACAAACAATCTCGTAAAGTTAACACATAAAAGTAAAGGGAAAAACACTAAAGTGAATTTCCCATCCATAATCTTAGCATTATTATCCTTCCCATTGCAATTTTAGAATTCAAACTACTAACATACACTTCAAAAAAGTCATAATTGTTAACTTTTATCACAGTAACCATTTTTTTGTACACCAGAAGCACTCTAAAAACGTTATAGCAGCTACTTAAACACGATAAATAGATAAGAAACTGATTGACGAATGTCACCAGCATCATAATTTTTATACTGACAAATGCTTATGAAAAATAACTACTCAACGTTATCCACTTTTCTCAATGTAAATAATTTTTCTCATCAATATGTCTCCATCAATTCTTAATACTATAATTGGGTACACTGTTCAAAACAATAAGTCAGCACATATAACGTCATTGACAGACACTCTTTAAAGTTGGCAACAATTAACGCCATAAATTGATAAATAATGATGTTGAATTGGCACTGTAATATTTCAAGAACCTAATTTAAACATTAAAATACATTGCTGTTTTTTTTTCCTACTAAACTCTACACATATTTTTCTTTAATGTCACTTTGTCTTGTTGTTTTAAATAACAAATGAAATACAATATGTGTAGGTGGATAGTAAAGTGCTGGGCCACCATGATAAACAGTCTTGTTTTTTTTTCTTTTTAATTTTAGTTAAGTGTTAGTCAGAAGTTGCAAAAAGTGTAAAAAGATCATCGAACTTGAAAATGTCTATCGCTCAAAACAAAACAAAAATACTTATTGCAACGCCATGTTAAAATAAATGCTAGAAAGACAAAAAGCATTATTAGTTTACCACATGTTTTCAGTCTATTTAAAAAACTGCCTTACAAGTACAATATTAAAAACAGCTGTTCTGACTATGACAGCCTTTTTTCATTTTTTAAAAATAAAAAACAGTAAATGTCGTTTATGACTTTGGTAGTTCGTTTTCAATTAGCTTTAAGTAGCCACGTTTTAAAATGTCACGTGTGTGCGTGTGGACAGTTTTAACTTTAAAGAGTCTTTGACCAAAAGTTAACGCCATTTACGTCATGCCGTATCTTGTTTAGTCTTTAATCACCCGATTATAAGACAGTTTTAAATTACACAAAGTTGATCTTGATAAATAAAAAAACCATTAAGATGCAGAAGTTTGCATTTAAAACAAAATTCAGTTCAGTTTGCACAAAATGTCATTATAGAGTCGAATTTTAACATTTAAAATTTAGTGTTTAAGTTGTCAAATCTATTATAATGTGGCTAAATTTGATGTTCTTGTACTTTTATTTGTCTGGTGATAAATTCAGCACTTCTAGGATTCCCAGATAAAGTTAACCAACACGAAAAGAAAATAGCTGAAAAAAAGGATTGAAAACTGCAGTTTTTAAAATGTATTAAGCAATAAAATAGAGGGGTAATTTCTAAAATTGAAAGTATAATACAGTATTGTAAGTTAGTGTATATAAAGTAGAAAAGAAAAGGAGAATAGCTCTCTTTCAACAATAGGGAACTTATTATGATGATTATTATGTGAGAGGGAGATTTGTAATGTATTTTTTTTTTTGCTATTACAGTATTATGGCGGTGTCGGATACACACACTGACTTTCATCCCTTAAAAACCCCATTTCCTTTTTCTATTATGCCCTTGTTCCATTGAGAAAATAAGGTTACGGGTCAGGTGTTGTGTTATGTTGTTTGAACTACTAGGATGGAAATAAAGCTATTTACTACTCAAAACGGTAATATAACATGAAGGACACGTGTTACAAAAGAAAACGACACATGCTATCCTGGAAATAATAAATTTACAGCTCTTAAGATACTGTAGTAAGGGATTTTTAAGATAGGAAGGGATCTTTTTGGATATATAACACGGGAAAATGATCAAAGTCTAGAAATTTCATGATTTTAGTTTTTACCTACAAATTACAAAATCCTCGTTTTAATCGTAAAATTACAGTATTTTCTTTTAAATTTGAATTAAATTTACATTTGGGTGTGTTGCATTGATACAATCTCCCTTTCTTTCTTCCTTTTCAATTTAATTTTTTTTATTTTGTGGAATTGAATAAAAACAGTTGAAGGGTAGGTTTTCTGCTCATAAATAACATAAACATGAAATTTCAAAACAAAAACAACGCACCTTGAATATTGTTGATGTTAATATTCGGGTGGGCAAAATTTAATGAAATTTAAAATTAGATGTTGGCTCTTTTTTTAAAGATTTAAACGTAGGTTTATCTTACAACTAATAAACAGGTGTGTTTTCGTCCACAGGCATAAACTACATCGACTTTAGCATTGAAACTGAATGCTGATGATGAATTAAACTCTATTGAATATTCAATGGCTTAACCAATAGCTGTATGTTGAAATTAAAAACAGCCAAGTTGTAAATATGTTTTCATGCAATGTTTTGTTCTGGACATAAGCTATATCAAGCAGATTTATTGCCAATGTATTTTTTCTTGCTACAAAAACGACTACTATTCTCAATAATTTAATCTAAAAAGGTCGGTTTTTGGCCTAATTATTTTAACACTTTCAGCTGTCTAACTAAAATACGGTTATCAGCTTTTATTATACAGACAAACGGCTTAGTTTACAGTTAGTGTTAAAGCTAAATTCAATAAGCGTCAAGTATTTTGTAATAAAATGAATCAAGTAGTATAGTGACTAATATTAGACTTTGTAAAAAAAAATAATTGTTGCTCCACTTTCGTTTCCTTAAAACCGCTTAAAATAGAAAGTGCCATAATTTTTATTTATCATTTCCGGCTTTTTAAAAAAATTGACAACGCTTGCCAATTCTAAACACAAAATATTTTCCGTTTAATTTGTAGTGAAATATATGCTTAAAATTTGACAATCAATGCTTTTGTTTCCTTAATTTCGAGTCTATCAGTACTAAATTAATCATTGGTAACAACTTTGTCGTATCCATCTCCTATACAGAAACAAGACTAAATAGCTCTAGTTTCAATGGATACTTGTCTCGTTTCTTAATTGACACTTCTTACAAAGTAAATAATATTTCATTTTTTTAAATTGCTTTTCAGATAACGCCTCATACGTTTGATCTTAGTCATCTGGAATATCTTGTTCCTACGAAATTATTACTAAAATCAGAAGATCAATACAAGAGCCATGCCTTCAACATTACAGCCAGTGATATCGTCAAAAGTGATAGATCAATACCAGACACTAGACATGAAAGGTAAAAATGTAAACAACATTAAAAGCAATTAGCACTAATTACTACCGGTAAATCGGTAATATACACACACTAATTGCTGAATGCTATTTAGCTGTAAAACAAAAGCGGAAGAAAACGGATATGATGATTTCCCAGATGTAAGTGTGATAATAGCATTTCATAATGAAGCTAGATCAGCGTTGTTGAGAACAATTACAAGGTAACAATAAAGATATTACGATTTAACATCTAATTAATACTTAATTCAAACATTTTCATTTCTTTCCAGTGTCCTTAATAGAAGTCCAGCGCATATTTTAAAAGAAATTATTTTAGTCGACGATTGCAGTAGTAACCGTATGTCAAAATTTCATTACAATTTTTAATTAGAATTTAAATAATTAAAATTTGAAATAAAAATTAATTAGCACTTGATGGGCAACTCCTAGCAGCTCTGCCAAAAGTTAAGATTATTCGTTGTGATACCAGACAAGGTAAAATTATTACAATATTAACAAATTTATGCCATAAATTCTCAGTTGAAATTGTAATTAAGTATAATAATATTAATGAATGTTTTGTTTACTTTGTAGGACTTGTTAGGTCTAGAGTATTGGGTTCTAATCAAGCTACTGGCGAATGTTTAATGTTTCTTGACAGCCACTGCGAAGTCAATGTTGATTGGCTTCAGCCATTGTTACAAATTGTGGTGAAAGTAAATAATATAACTTTTATCAATCAAAATTAAGTTTTTTAATAAAAAAATTGAATTTCAGAATCCTAATGTGGTTGCTAGTCCAATTATAGATGTGATAGATGTTGACAATTTTGAATACAGTGGATCGTCAGCTGAATTAAAAGGAGGTGAAAAACATAACATTTTTGCAACAAAAATAAAATGGTAAACTAATTATTTAAAAACGTGTCATTAGGTTTCGATTGGAGCCTAAATTTTAAATGGATTCCATTGAATTCGGAAGAAAAGCTTAAAAGAGATGATCCAACTCAGCCATTCAGGTACCACGATACCCACAATAATTACGTTAAAACATAATTCAAATGGTTTAATCATTTTTGACAGGAGTCCAGTCATTGCTGGTGGCTTGTTTCTTATTCGTAAAAATTGGTTTGATAAATTAGGCAAACATGACATAGGCCTTGACATATGGGGTGCAGAAAATTTTGGTAACTATCAAAAGTACATGAACATTTAACTGTCGTTTCCAAAATAAATTTGTAAACCACTTTAGTTATTGAAACAAAATATACAGGATAATTTTCTACATTAAAACACTTTTTTTTCACCATAGTATGACAAATAGAGACAAATCAACATTGGAACTCGTAATATTTAGTCTCAGTTCTTTAATGGTACTGTGAAGTACTTCAATTGAATAATATTATCATTAAATAATACAAAAATGCTAATTGTTATTTTAAATTCTCCTTTATTGTGATGTTTAGCTATAAATTCAACCTTTAGTTCGGTATTTCAGAAACATAAATAAACCAACATCAAATTTTAATTTTTAATTCTGAATTTACAAATAAAAACGTTTGCAGAAAACAAATTTACTAAACTTTGTTTGTGTTTCTCTTGTACCAATTCTTTGTATCGTTTAAACTAAATACAATTTGTTCTGAATATTTTAGAAATGTCTTTCAAGAGTTGGATGTGTGGTGGCAGTGTGGAAGTGGCTCCTTGTAGCCGCATAGGCCACGTATTTCGTCTAACCCACCCATACAGTTTCCCTGAAGGCAATGCTCAGACTTACTTAAAAAATTCCAAACGAATAGCCGAAGTTTGGTTAGACGAATACAAGAGATTTTTCTACGAGGCTCGACCTAGTGCTAAAAACAAGATTATTGATAGGTAAGTGTCAAAAACTACAAGCTAAACTATCTTCCCCCTCCAACTCTCACCCCCTATTTACCGTCCCGTTAAATGTTTAAAAGTGAAAAAAAAAAAATCAAACCCCTCTTTAAAGTATTTGTGGGTAAACTTTAAACTGATGTTTATTGTTTACAGTGTGATTGAACAACGTGAACTTAGGCGCCAGTTAGACTGCTTATCTTTCAAATGGTATTTGGACAACATTTTTCCAGAACTACAGTTGAGTTTATTTAAATAATCATGAACTTGTGTTTGCCTTACTCAAAATGTGCGTAACCACAGTTTGCCTTATGGTGATGACATTGCCTATGGACAAATACGACAAGATGATGTTTGTTTAGACACAAGTAAGCTCAAACAAAACGACGCCATAACTATCACTTCTTGTACCCCATCAAAGTCCACTCAAGTTAGTCAATCCGCTAATGCACTATTTAAACAAATTAAAATTGTTAATTTTAACTAGGAATGGGCATACAGTAAAAGTGGTGACATTAGGAGTGGACATTTATGTTTAAGTGCCAAATCAGAAGATGTTGAAATTCCAATTGTGCTAGTGAAAAACTGCAATCCCGACAGAGACCAAGATTCACCAGTAAGTCAATAATTAAGGAAATTTTGTAACTTTATTTTTAATATACTTATTTTTTGTATAGCTATGGGGTCGTCGTGGTAGGCAACTAATTCACAATCCAACCAGCTTCTGCCTGGACAGACACTATCATTTAGGAGCTATATTATCGGAATGCCATCCCAACATTTATTCACAACAATGGGACTTTACAGTTGAATTGCAGGCATTCGATCCTTCAGTGATGATATCGTGACAAAAAGTTTGAATATCTTAATACACAGATTTATATGAAATTTGATAAATATTTATGGCGAATTGTAAGCTAAGGGGGAAAGTTATTTTTATTTTTTGTGTTTTAATTGCCAATTTATAAACAAGGAAAATATTATTAATTAAAGATTTTTAAAAAGTTTTCCTTTGTTTTAATGTAACTCAATTAGGACTCCTTAAGGATTTGGAAAGTCATAAAATGGAACAGTGCTAAACTCAAGGTATGTTATAATCAAAATGACACCTAAATGTCTACAAACTACTGTTTCATTTGCTACATTGCTACTTCTATTTAATACTAAATAATACGAATTAGCCGCTTAGATTGACAACTATAATTATAAATTTATGACGAATAATTATTAGTTTACAACGAAAAACTAGATCAATTAAAATGCTGCCTTCAAACATGAAAAAATTGCAAAATCCGGTTCAGAAAATTGTCATTTTTATCAAACAATGCCACAATTCAATCAACAACAAAAACTTAAAAACTAAGATACTTCGATATTAATTAAATTTCACATTATTAAAAATAATTACTAGGTGGTCACAATGAAAACCACATTTTACTGTTGCAAATTAATATGATAAACTAAGCTCAAAATTTCTTTTTTTCAAAAAATAAATAGCTAATAAAACACCTATTTAGCAAGACCAAAGTGTAAAACTGCCAAATAGTTCTCGTATATACAGTATCATGGTAAATCCATCTACCAAATCGTGAAGTACAGTAGCGGAATATATCAGTGACAAAATTTAATTACAGCCAAACTTGCAATTATGCACAAAACTACAGACCCATTGGCAATGCAAATCATGTAACAAACTACAATTGAATGACAAAAATCAAATTAAAAAAAAAAATAACTTTTTGTTGAAAATGACAGTAAACTAGTAAACCACGGTACACACTAAAAGTAAATTATAATTTTTACCTGAGAAACTTTAACGGTTTTATTTTAATATCTAAACCACGTTCAAAATTGTTATTTTTGTTTCAAAGTAATGATGTAATAATAGATTATTATCTAGAACTTTAATCAATAATTTAGTAACTATACAGTTACACCGTAACTAATAATGATTTGTTCAAGTCATAAGTTGCAGTGCGCATAGAATAGTTATGATCCATTTAAACAGAAATACTAATTATTTCAATATTTAATGTTAGCCACCATTACTAATTCAATTCGCACTAATTTCATTCACATAATCACGAGGTTATCCAGATTAAAGACAAACACACACGGATGTGCCGATTCAAGGACCAACATTCTTATAGGGTATTTTTATTTTTTAAACCAATAATAATTGTAATGTTGTCTTTGTCATATCTGATAATAAGATAACAACCAGCCTTTCAATGGAGACACCGCCAAGTTAAAAAAAAAGTTTATAAGATTATCTTTAAGTAAACTAATAGCTTTCTTATTCATTGCTCGGTGTTTCAAAGATACTGATTTTTTTTATGTCATTGCGTAATGACGTCAAAATTAAAACCATTTATCTATTTTTAAAGAGGCGTGGTTTGTATTAAGCTAATTTTCAAACACAGTTTTCAGACGGTGGATTTTTCAGGGTGGACCAGTTTTGATTTTAAAAAAATTATAAAAAAGTAAAAATCTCCACTACTCCCTTTCACCTGTCATACAGACCACTCGTGAAATTCTGTAAACCGGTTAATTTGAAACATTTTGGAGACCTGGGTCAGATCCTGTATGGTTAGATATGACCCAATTATACTAGACAACTTCGATCAACCGAACAATTCATTGTCGTTAGGCAAGTTTTAAAATAATGAAATTCGTGGAAAAAGCAATGTAAACATCTAAGTTGTTGCGCAAAAACTGAAGCATTAAAAATATTAGTAATTAAACTCCAATCTGTACAATTATAAGTATTAATATTGTCAAAATTGTAACGAAAATTGCTGAAAATTCAAAATCTATCAACAACTTTACAGTATAAATATCATAAACAAATTTAAAATTTGAGTAATAAATTCACAAAATTCAAAAATAAATAAATTTAGCCAAAAATAAATGCAATTTAACATAAAGCTTGATAGCAATTAACAATAAACCTTACAAATTATTAGAAAATGTTTAAGACGTAATAGCAAAAAATTGTTTATAATAACGTTTTGCAAAACCATGCAAAGAATTTTAAAAATTAATGAAGGAAAATTTTTTTAAAAATCTATTTAAAATATTTGTCAACCCCTCCCCCACCAGGATGTATTTGCAATTAGTAATACTCGTACATCAAGAAAATTACAGTAATTCAATTACAAACAGTAGCTAAACTCAAACCTACTCACAACCAAAATAATTACCGTATTAATAATTTTTTATCAATAACAAAATAAATATATTTTAATAAAAATGCTTCAGAAATTCCCTAAAAAAACTGGTTAAATCAGGTACTATACACCACCTCAACCCGTCCAAAAACAATTCGGATTTTCAATATTGTGATTACTTTCCAAAAACATTTGTTGAGAAATATTAAAACAAGGAATACCCCATGTATTTATTTCTCATAACAGTTCCCCTCCTTAACGTATTAACCAAAAGGGGTATTTCCACATTAAACAACATACAACAACATAAATACTTTTAATGCAATATAAAGTACCTCTAACTGTCCTTGGGTGGAGATTTTACTTAAGGGTGAGGCTTGGCTTTCAATTTTTATTTTGTAAAACATTTTCACATACACAACTCAATGTAAGCAATACCTGCATGTCTATATCGGGACATTAAAATCCTATAAGCTTTAATACCGACTTCAAAATTAGTTCATTAGTTGATACTGTATTAATATTCTAGGTCAATAACTAATTCCCAGACAACACCAACTGTGTGTGTGTTAGAAGAAAAATCCTTGGTCAAATATCTATACACATTTTGGACCTATAAACTGGTTATGTTTATAATGTAATTATCCGATGTCCATCGATTTTTATCAAATACTTAATATATCAAAATAGTTAGCAAACCAAATTACGTGGCTTGTATAAAAAGATAACAGACTTATAAGTTACTAAGATTCAGTTATAAGAGAGAGAGCCGGAAGTTGGGTTAGCAACAAAGTCGTTAAAATAAATTTAGTTGTCACATCAGTTACAAAGCGGTTTTTGCCAAGGATTTCAACTGCAAAAAACACACACACATAACTGATTTTTCTAACGTTAAAACATTTAATTTCATATTTTAATTCATACCTGCATTAATTACAATATTTATAAGTAAAAAGCAGAAAAAAATTAACACGTACAGTAAATGATACGATTTACTTGACAATTTAAAGCATTTAACCTCTACATTTTTTTTCTGGTAAAATTAATCAGTTAAATTTATTCAACTTGTTAATTGACACTTTGTTCAATTTTTTTAACTTTCAAACATACTTAAAAGCATACAGTAAATACTTTATCCTTGAAAACACAATGTAATTAACGGTCATTAATTAATTGGTAAATAATTACGTCATCGTATTGACCCTATTACGTTTCAATAGGTTTTTATTTCGTGTAAATCACGACCGTGAACCCATTTAATAATATGTATCTCATCGTCTTATTTAGTTTTATAGTTTGTTGCAATATTTTTATAACATTTTTCTGCAATACAAATAAATAATGTGGTTATCGTGGTCTTTTTATTTTAATTTTTTAAGGTGTTTTCGTCATTCTCGGTGTTTAAATGTAAACCCATTTTTGAAATTAGATAAAAAAAAATTATAATATAAAAAAGATCATTGGGGTACTTGCTGTAGTTATAACTTACATGGTATGTGTTTTAACAGATAAAAAAAAATTTCTATGGCAAGGTCATTAATTACTATTCAGTCAGTTGAAAACAATGTGTTGGTGATTGGTGAACGTGATTTAATCAATGTTACTTTTGCTGACTGTATTCATACGTACAGTATATAATCTATTGATAACTTGTGGGTGTCAAAATAAAAAATAACTCTTTTAAAAGAAAATTAAATGCCATTCAGAATTAGCTTCATTGAAGCAACAAAAAAATACAGTTTAAGAAAGTTGAATGATATAAAAATGTGGCAAAGTTCAATATTTGCACAATTTTGTAAATAAAATTGTTAATACTGTAGTAATTAAATGTGGCAGTCTGTTTACATCAAAGCAAGAATTCCCAACCGGTGTTTCACGTACCATTTCGATGTCAATGCCTGTCTAAAATGTGATAACGAATGCCAATTATTATAGCTTTACTTTCCCCCAATATTAATTGAATTTTATTACTTTTACTACGTCTTTCAATTGATTTTATTTCATTTCTTAAAGGAATTTGTTGAGTAATTTTCACTCTCAATTTCTGAGTCATTATTTTAGAGTGTTGCAATCCAAAATCCTAATTAACATTTTGTTGTGTCCAATTTAATCTTATCAAAATTGGAAATGAGCAACTAAAAGTTTCAGACTCGTAGCCATACATCAACATCACGCATCCAATAAATCTTAGGCTTTTTAAAATCCGTTCAATGAATCTGAAATAACGTCATACTAATCGCGTCATGATGCTCAACAATTATCATGATATTCCAACAATGACGTCACGTCCATCAATTTCATAAACCGTTAGGTCAAGGGCTCCATTATAAACCAAACATAAGCACAAAAAAGTTAATTAAATTTGTACAAATTAAAAAATAAGATTACAATTAAAATGACAAAATTTCACGATTTTAATATTTTAAAGAATATTTTTATCTTTTAAAAAAGTTTATTAGAGAAGTTGGAACTTGGGGAAGTTCCCAAAATTTTAAATGAAATCCTTGAAAAACATTTCAGAAACCGTCAGATGATGGTGGCGATTACTTTGCTTTTCTGTCTTTTTGTTTTCTTTTTTATTGCAATCTTGATTAATTGTTTGAATGTAATTTTATTAGATAGAGTGGAAAATGAGGTGTCTTTATCTCGTTAAAGTTAAAAGTGGGTGGCTCTGTATGAGTAATAATGGAGAAATGTGGTGGAATTTTCGATTGAGGTGGAGATTTAATACATATAAAAAAAGGCAAACAAAGTTTTTTGTTTCGTCAAACGTGGTCACATTGAACAATGTATTTTTTTTTTCTTTATCTACTTCATTGCCGTTGCATTCAACATTGGTCGGATTCAGTTTAGCGCCACCTATTCAGCCATAACATAATATAAAACCACCAGAGCTGACACTGAATAAACACAATTTTACTTTTTCTTTTCAAGTGTTGACCACTTTTAAGTTCTGCTTGCATGCAAACTTAAAGGAGTGAGCGGATTATTAATTTTTTACTGGTCTAGTGATACGGCAACCTACATAATATTATCTGCCACTTTTCAACATGAACATTTGGGTTTGTATAATATTTTTAAATACTTTTTATCATTTATGCAATGACCCTCAAATTATTTTTATTCTTTTTAAATGCAGAATAGTGCAAACCCTTTTACTTAAAATATTTATACAATAGAGCAGAATAATTATACGAATCAGTTATAATTGTTCTAGAAATAATTTCTTGTATTTTAAAACTTTTCAATTTATATATTTGCAATAAAAATCTACTAAATTGCAAAAACTGAAAGTTATATCAGGTTATTTTCTAAATTGAGACACTTTTTTACAATATCCTTAAATAAACAAGACTAAATAATATCATTTACCATGATGATTTCTCTAAATTCATTCTTAAAATGATAAAAATAACCTAATAAAAAGATGAGAATAGAGCTTAACTGTTTCAACGACTATTTGTCCAGTTTCTTCTTGTCGTGGGAGGCACTAAAATAAGTTCCAATTATTAAAAATTAAATTAAATTAGGCTTCCATATAATGGAATTTGTAAACAAAATTGCTTAAACTTTTCCTCTAATTTTTCCATTGCTTTTAATTTCTAGACTTTAGTAGCATCTTTCTTGCTGGTTTGCTACATTGAGTGTAGGCCATCCGGCTTCCACCATCACCACCACCACAACCAACCCAATGGCCCCCAACGAATCTCATACAATCAAGTGGGAGCTTATTACCGACAAGTAGAACAACGCCCTGCCGCTAGATCAGCTCGTATCTACGCAGCTGTAAAAGAACCAGTGGCTGTCATTAGCCGTCCACATGCCTCAACACGCTATCACGCACAAGACGAGTTTGGCCAGTACCATTATGGTTACTCCAACGGTGATGGTCAATCCAAAACCGAAATTCGTGGAATCGACGGTGGAGTTGCTGGAAAATTTAGTTACATCGATCCCAATGGAAAATATATCGAAACTTCATACGTCGCTGACAAGGATGGATTTAGAGCATCTGGTGACCATCTTCCTAAAGCTCCCAAATTGCCTAAATTACCAGATATTCTTGAAGACCGACCAGATGACGAGCCTAAACCAGCTCCTCGACCAGTAGCTGTTTCTGTCTCAGTACCAGTCGCAGTGCCTAAAGTTGTCCCACAAGTAAGACAAGCCTACGTTGCTGCCGTTCCAGTAGCTGTTTACCAACCTGTTGAACAGAAACGAGACGCTCGAGATGGTCAAAGTGAAGATGATGATGACGATAAAGAAGATTGGGAAAAGAAAGAAGAAGAAAGACGAGAGGAAGAGAAAAAACGCCAAGAAGAAGAAGAGGAAGAGCGAGAAAAAGAGGAGGAAGAACGACGCAAAGAAGAAGAGGAACGTCAGGAAGAAGATGAGAAAGAACGCGAAAAGAAAGAAGAAGAACGTCGTGAAAAAGAAGGTGGTGATAATGAAGAAGGTGGTCAAGATGAAGAAGAAGGTGGAGATGGTGGAGACGGAGAACAGGATGGCGGTGAAGAGGGTGGTGAAGGAGGAGAACAGGAAGGTGGCGAAGAGGGCGGTGAAGGTGGCGAACAAGAACAAACTCCACAAGTTTACATTACATCTGGTGCTGGTGGAGCCCCAGCTCCAGCAGTTGGCGTTCAAGTCCCTGTTCAAGCTGTTGGTGTTCAAGTTCCAGTTCAACGGCCACCAATTTTTGCTCAACCCCAGCCATCATTTCAAAAACCCTCAATTGGCGTATTTCAAGCACCACAACCACTTGCTCCTCCACCACAAGTGGCCCCCTCTGCACCACAATTCTTCCAGAAACCAGTCGTTCATGGACCAAGACCAGTGTTAGTTCAACAAGCTAGACCGTCAGTTCAATTTCAGCCACAGCAACCGCAATTCCAACAGCAGCCCGTACGAGTAGTAGCACAAACAGCAGGTCAAGTTCCAGTGAAAGTTGCAGTTCAGGCAGTTGGTCCCCAACCTAGACCACAATTACCACCATATCAAGTTACACTTCAACCAGCACAGCAGCAACAACAGCCAGCTAGATTATCAGTTCCACAACCAATTCGATTAACAGCCGCTGCTCCACAACAACAAGTTAAATTTGCAGCTGGTCCTCAACCTCAGCCAATTAGACTAACCGCAGCTCCACAACCTCAGCCAATTCGATTAACAGCAGCTCCACAGCCTCAGCCAATTCGATTAACAGCAGCAGCCCCACAACCACAGCCACAAATTAAAATTGTTGCTGGCCCTAGACCACATCCAGTCAGATTAACAGCATCAGTTGGCCCACAGCCACAACCACAAGTCAAGTTTATCGCTCAACAACAACACCGACCATTAGTTTCTGGTAAAGTGCAAGTATCCGTCCAACCATTAGGACACGCAAAAAGTGCTTACAATGGATATCAGGGATAACCAATAACACTTTAAGCCATTATCGAAATGCTTATAATACTTATTTTCACCATAATTATTAATTAAAACATTTTCAACTATGGTATATATTAATTATAATTGCAACTGCATACTTTGTATTAAGTAAAATAAAACTCAGTTGTTTACTTTTTCAATAACGTTTTTCCACATTCGCTTCTTTAAAACTATATTTAGCTTATAAAGATAAAAATAACCCCTAATTAAATGATGATCACATTTTTTTTATATTATTTTCACGTTTTGAGGTCAAACACGAAAAACAATAAATCTCATATGATGTTTATATTTTACCGATCAGGTAGAGAAACTAAATGCAGTGTCCATTTCAAGTTTTTACCACTAAATTGAGTTTTTAGTAACTTGCATACTAAGTTACTGAATAATTTAAAAACAATAGTAATTAAGTTCATTAAAACTTAATTGCAATTTTAACACAAGGCCAACTATTTCAAAACAAAAGAAGCTTTTTTGTGAAGCTAAAAAGTCAAAAAGAAAGGTCAATCATGTCAAGTTAATAAATAAAAGATGCTATGTTAAAAGTCAAGCGTTTTTTCCTTTTTAATATAAGCTATATGAAAATTCTGTCTAATGAAGGTCTAGTAATAATAAATAACAAAAATCCAAATAATTAGGTCTCACGATATACTTGTACTCCTACATAGCCTTCACACAAATTATTGTTTTACAGTGTACAGTATTCATACAAGTTATTTTTTGTATTAATATTTTGTTGTACAGTGTACGTTTAAGTAAGTAAAGTATGACAACACTACATACTGTACTGTAGTTGCACCGTGTAAGCTTGCTTAAGTGTTAACTGCTTATTATTATTACAGTATACTTAAAGTGATTTATCTTAATTTTTCTCTAATAAAAATTAAAAGTTATCAAATATAACCACTTTCTACCTTGGTTAAGAAGACTGTAGTATAAGCTTCATTAATATTTATTCCCGATTTCTTGGTCCGAAAGTCGTTGAAAGTCGTTGTTGCCGTGCACAATGAAATCCAAGCTGCTTTGTCCAATTCCAAATTGTTCATGTTATTTGACGGTATAAAAGAGGCTGTTTTTAATTTAGTAGACTTCTAGATCACGCATATAATTACATCCATCATAAATTACAAACTGTCAGCTAAACTATTTCCAATAAAATGTCAACCGAAACACAACACACGCTTACCCTTCGCAAAGGCTTTCAACAAACTGCGACAAATGAATGAGAAGCTTAGTAGTCCTTTCTTGTTCATTCGCTGCTGGTTGCTGAATGCGCCAAGTTACATTATATTTTACTAGAACATGTCCGCAATGTAAAAAAAAAAAAAAAAGATTCAAATTATTAAATTTTATTTAGAAAGATTTATTAAATACCGTTCTACTTTGCCAAAATTAATGTCTAAAATACTGTGTTTATTTACAAGATGTAAAACTTTGGTAATTTAGCTATATAGCAACTTTAAATTTTAACGAATTATCGTTTTTAAAAATTAGAGGATGACACAATAATCTCCTTTTACTTCTTCATCCTTTTGCTCCATCAACTTTTTCTCTTTCTTAATTTTTTCAACCATAGCGTCGTAAATCTTCGCATTAATCTGCAATGAAATAATTGTATAACGGTATAAATTAACATATAAACATTAAGCTTTTTATACCAAAATCATCACCATGAATAATATGAACTGCACTTGTCTTGTGGTGCACTGAGGTCTTAAGCTGGCTTAAAAACTTCATGATCTAAAAACAGAAAGATACCTTCTTCCCTTTACGCTAATCCACTAATAATATAACAAAAGGACTTAATTTAGGGAAAAACCGATAATTACTTTTAAAGGAACAAAAAAGCTGACCCTCCACAGTTTCATGTTTAAAAATAATTTATTATATATTTTAAAATTTTATAATCGCCTACTTTATTAAATAAATTTATTGTATACAGGATTATTTAGTACATTAAAATGTGCGTTATGTTTATGTACGATATTCTTAGTAAAGTACAAAAACTTGTCCAAAAAATAAATAATTTAAAATGACTTACTCTCACTTTTAATTAAAGGGGTTTTTTCTGTATCTGATTGTTGGTTAGGAACACTTAGCCCTCTCATATACAAGTGGTGAATTTGTGCTAAATTCATCAGCCGAGCGGTGGCTATTTTGCCTGTTTGACTGACTAATTTACTAAATGAAGAGTCTTCTTTCTGAAGTAAATGGAATGGCTCATCAAATTCAAGTAAACGGCCTTCATGTAGCACCTACAAAATTATATAATTATGGTTAAATGTTGGTTAAATCATTGATGTAATTGTTAAGACTTGCCATCACTCTGTCTACATCAATAATTGTGTCCAAACGATGAGCAATAATTAAAATTGTACAATCATGAAATCGTTTTCTTAGTACCGTTTGAACAATTTCATCGCTCATTTTGTCAATATTTGAAGTGGCTTCATCTAAGAGTATAATTTTGCTATTTCTTAAAATTGCCCTTGCCAAGCAAAGGAGTTGTCTCTGTCCAACACTCAAATTGGAACCGCCTTCAGCTACCATCGAGTCCAAACCATTGTCCAAGTTCCGTACTGATTCTCTCATTTGAACTTCATCTAAAGCATTCCATAAAGCCTCATCAGTCTGCTCTTCAAATGGGTCCAAGTTGTATCTTATAGATCCAACAAACAATACTGGATCCTGAGACAGATAGCACACAATATTAGATTAGCACACAATATGGGTGGTATAATTAGCATTATTTACCTGAGGAATGATAGAAAATCCTCTTCTTAAAACTGAAAGAGGAACTGAAGCGGTGGAAACTCCATCAATAGCAATATCTCCATCTAAATCAGACAACCGAAATAATGCGGTTATAATGGAACTTTTACCAGCACCAGTTCGACCAACAATTCCAATCTAAATTAACACAACACACATTATTTGTACAGTTTTCATAAAATATAAAAAAGTAATGCATACTTTTTCTCCAGCTTTAATGCTGAAGTTAAGATGCTTTAGTACTGGTGGAGCTGATGATGAATAACTCAATGAAACATCACTAAATGTAATAGCACCTTCAGTTGGCCAGTCTTTCGGTAAGAAAGAAGGAAATTCACGATCATATCCATCTTCAGATGGCAACTGACTGTACTCGTTAACTCTTTCAACACTTGTCATCTAACAACATAAAACGGTTTCAATTTAGAAAATAAGTTAAGTGGCTACTTATTGATACTATTTTGCAAAAACAATTTTGTGCCTAAAATTTTATTACCTGAGTTTCAACTTCAGCTCCTTGTTTGATGGCCCATTGAGTAACAGCAGGTATACGAGTTATCAAGGTAATTATCAAACCAATATCACTTCCAGTAAAAACTGCAAAATTAATAAATCAGAAATCGTATCGATTTACTTTTTAAGAAATGTATTACCTCCTCTTGAAGCGACAGTTCTGAAAATTGCACATGCAATGTAAAAGAAAAACGACGTTTCAATCCATGTTGAGAACCATCTAGTTAGTGCTATAAATAGAAACCAAGCGGAGGAATGGTCGTCCTGAAACTTGTCAAATTGTTCTGATAAATTAGCTTCAGCTTTGTGAGCTCTGATTGTAACTTGGCCTTGCATTGAGTTGCTCATCAAAACAAAAATTGGGCTTCTCTCTTTAAAATTGAAAAAAGTAATTCTTAGTTAAAAAGTACTGTTTCGTTAAAAAAATAAATTTACTTAGAGCTTCATATCGTTTAATCAATGCAGATGTTCGCACAAAAGTAACACCAAATAAAATAAGTACTGCAACCAAAGCGGCTGAAGGAATACTAAGCCATGGATCGATGTAAATAATGACACATATCACACCAACGGTCGATGTAAATTCCTTTAAAAATTTAACAGATAACTCACAATAAAGAAATTAAATACAGTAACTCATCAATAAACCTTACCACAATCTCGTCGTATAAAGCATTTGGTAAAATGTCATCGATTGCATCCATATCCTTAGAAAACCTGTTCATAATTCGACCTACTGGATTTTTTGTGAAGAAATTCATTCTGGATTTGAGCACAGCAGTCAGCAAACGTGAATGCAAAGCGCAGGATGCTTTAAAACAAAATGAGAAAAACATTGTGGTCCTTATCATTGCCATGATAACTACAGCTATAGTAGCCCAGGAAAACACCCTAAAAGCGTCCCATGGATTTGTCACGTCATATTCGCCAACATAGATATTAAAATTGGTGCTGTTGTAATAAAAGTTTGTCTCGTTATGAACACGAAAGTTATCTTCAGCTTGAGTTTGAGCGTTCATCCTAAAAATATTAATAAAAATTAAATGCCGCATACGATTTATAAATTAGGATAGTAAATCCTCTTACCAAACAGCCAACCAAATCTCAAACAGACACTCGATAACTTGAAATGCAACGTTGATAAAAATTAAAAGAGTTAGTGAGAACCAATTGTGGGCTGACTTAAAGTACATTAAATAAGCGGCTAAGCTAGCTGTCTTGCTAGAGACTTCATCAAAATCTTGTTTGGGTTTTCTCTCATCTACATCAGGTTTTTCTGGAGTGTGGAGATTCTCAAGATCCATTGCATCCAAGCAGAAAGTAGCCTGAGCTAAAATGTCAACTTGGCCCTTTTTGTCGCTGTCTTTTTGACACAGCTCTTGATAGATTCCTTGTTTAACCACGTTTCCCTAAAAATCATTATTTTTCATTATTCATTCATTATCGTTTAAATGTTAATACAAAATAACATTTACATCTTTTAAAACAACAACATGTGATTCAGGTGTTATAAAATGCAGTTGATGCGTGACCAAAATTCTCAGTCGGTTTCCAAGAACTCCATTTATACAGCTATATATTTAATACAGCAATAAATAATAAGTAAATAATGTACAGTAATAATGAATCGTTTTACTTTCTAAACAGATGATTTCCAACTCTTGCATCAACAGCACTTAAGCAGTCATCCATCAAATACACGTCAGCATTGTGGTAAACAGCTCTATTATAAACCAATAATAACGGTTTTTGATGTTAGTTTTTACACGGATTAAAAGAGTCAATTAAGAACTTTACCTTGCCAAATGTATCCTGGCTTTTTGCCCACCACTCAGTGTTACACCTCGGTCCCCAACCAAACTTTGATCGCCGTCTGGAAATCCTCGTATGTCGTCAGTAAGCGCGCAAGCCTCTAAAACTTGTTGATACCTGAGCTCATCATAAGGCAAAGAAAATAAAATATTGTTTTTGATTGTTGCTGGAAATAGCCATGATTCTTGAGAAACGTAAGCCAGTTTTCCTCTGATCGTGACTTGACCACTTTTAATTACGTTTTCACCCATTAACGCCATTAGCAAGGATGACTATAAATGCAGAAAAAAATACATTTAAATTAAAGATGTTAAAAGAGACTTTAAGAAATACTTACTTTTCCTGAGCCTACAGGTCCGGTGACGAAACAAAGTGAGGAGGAATCCAAAGATAAATTAAGACCATTAATGTGAAAGCCCACTGATTCCTGTACAATGAAATATATTCATAGCAATGAACTTGATGCAAAGTTAATCTCATTAGTCATTAAGCAATACGAACTTTTTTCCAACCGGCTGTCAGACCATTAACCATTATGCTAAATTTATCAACATTTTGCAACAGCTGGATCCGCTTGTCATCTGATTTTTCCTCTAGTAACAAAATTGCCTAAAATAAAACGTCATATTTAATTTAGCCTTACTTGGTAAACAAATCGCTTATGTAAATATTAAGTAACCTGCAAACGTTTCATTGATACCAAACATTCAGCGACTCTTTGCACGCCATTAGGAAAGACATACATGGCATTCATCTTTAAAATTCCATACATTGCGTAAGTTACAAACAGCATCTGAGTAGTGACGGTATTTCCTAACAAAACCACCGTCAATACGCTCAAAAATAAGGGAAATTTGGCTCCTGCTACGTAAACTACCATGTTAATTGCTCTGACTGCTAATGCCATAGCAATTACTTTTAATTCCTCCCTAAAAAGATAACATAAATCAGTAACAAATTAAAGTTTAATTTATTATAAAAATTATTTTACCTTCTGATTTTATTGATCATTTTAATAAATGGCGATTCCCACGAATACATTTTCACAACCTTTATATCAGATAGCAAACCATTTGTGATTTTAAGTCTTTCGTCAGTTGCCATTGTTTTGCGAAATCTAAGTCTTTTGAAAAGTTTTCCTTCAAGAACTTGTATTATTGCAATTAGACAGATGCAACCAATTCCTGGAAGAACAGCAATGCCAAATAATGGATATAAAATTCCCAAAACCAATACAATTGAAATGGGATCGATCCACACACTAAATTGAAACACAGTCAACTGTAAAGAAACAAAAACCGTCATTTGATGTATTGTATTTATAGTTATTTATCTGAGAAGTAAAATGTTTTACTTGATCGAATCTAGAAACATCTCCAGCAACAATGTTGAAGAATTTTCCTGCTGAAGCAGTTTCCTGTAGTGCTCTAGACAATCGCAATGCCTTACGAAATATAAGTGAACAACATCCAGTCCTTAATCGCATTCCCTGTCGCTCGATAACAAAACCAGCTTGGTGGATAATAAATGCCCCTAAACCGAATGTTGCAGCTACGATTGTAGCGTAACCGTAAATGGTCAAGGCTGGCCACTCGTCATCCTCTAAAGATTCCAGCGTTCTCACTAAAAGACCCATAAATAAGCTGCTGATTAAGCCCAACAGATAAAACTGTAAACAAAAATATGGTAAGTAAACGATATTAAAGTAATTATTCAATCAATAATTTACCTTTGCAAAATACATAAAGCCGCATATAAAGTGTCTCTTTTTGCCCACTGCCCATAAAGCTTTAAACAAACTAGGTGTTTTCTTGTCTCCAGCTTTTGATACTTCGTTAGCCCAAGCTCTATAATTTATTTGTAGTAACTATATAAGTTAAGATCATTATAAGGCTATCATAAAATAATTACTTGCGACATTTCTCGTAAACGGATTTAGCCCGGTCGAACTTGGCAGGTGGATGGTAATCACTCTGGCTAATTTCATTTCGAAATCCCTTTTTTAGCAGTGGAAATAGCCACCTATGTAATTAAAAAATGATACAAATTAAATTATAACTAGAAGACATGTAAGCAATAAAATAGCATAAAATTAGTTGTAATACTGATAATAAATAAAAGTTAATTAAAGTAATTATTACACGAAATGTTTGTTACACACACGTGTAAGAATAGACCATTTACCAAAGCTCTAACTATCAATAAATTGACTAATGATTGGCATGATAAATGTGATTAGTAATTAACTACAATAAATTGGTTTTTTTTTAATTTTTTACGAGTACAGTGTTACAAATTTGAAGCTAACGGAATTATTATGATAGTTATTAAAACATATTATTAGTTTTATTGTAAAATAATACTAACATACGGTACTGTAGATAGCGTTAAACCTATAAAAATTATAATAATTACAAGTGCTATAATGTTGCATTGCCGTCGAGAATTAAGTTGCATTTCAAAATACGAGTAAATACGGTACATCAAAAATAAATTACTTATTAAATTTATTTATGATTGTTCATTGTAGCAAAAGTTTGCTTCAACTGTATGGGACAATGCTTGTAACTATTTTTAAGCAAAAATCTAATTTATTTTCCTTATTGCAAAATAATACGGGTCTTCAATGGAAATGACAATATTTAGTCCCGTTTCTTTATTGTACTTTTACTCGACATAACAAGAAAGAAAAGAGACAAAATGCCATTTAATTTTAAAAATTTAGTCTCGTTATTCTATTTTTACTATTGAAAGCAGTATTTCACGTTAGAAAATCATCCGTATACCCGATAAAATGTAAATTTAAAACATATATGTCGTTATTATTATTAAAATACTAAAACTGTCATAAATCGATTCAATATTTAGTGTTATATTACGTGCAAAGAAAAATAATCCTAAAATTTTAATACCAATTTACCCAAACTTAACCAGAAGTTCTTAAGTAAAAAAGTTAAAAGTAAACTTCTGTTATTTGTTGCATATTATTAAAATAAACATTATACAAACAAATAAAATTACCAAAATAAGACTTTTGATACAAATGAAGATTGGCTGTACGGGTTGCTATCATATTCCTCATTTTGCTGATCCATCGCTATGCTGATTTTTAACTGTCCCTGCTATCAGTACTCAGTCTCAAACTTTCACCGACCAACTAAGACTTGAAAGACATTAGATACAAGTTGCAGTCGTATTTATATATGGGTTTTTATTCACCCTCCCCCTATATCTCCCCAAATTAACACTGAAGGTGTTCCCCATAAAGATGATTCAAGCGTTTAAACTACACAACTCAAACGACATCACCGACGTTTCCTATTCAAAACAATGATCGTTATAGTCTTCAAAATTGCGAAAGTCATTTTGATTCAGTGCCCAATAAACTTTGCAACTTATTCGCTTAAGCAGAACGACAATTGAAAATGTCATATTACCTCACAGTTAACTTAAGCCTCGCATGTTACTTGACCACAAATGATAATAGGTCATTTAAAAGAAATTCTTGTAGTTAATCATTCAGTTGGAATTTATAGGCTAATGGACATTGAGATACTGTATAACATAATCATAAAATGTCAAACTGACCATGACCCCAAAAGCGATATTGGTTTTATGTGTCACTGAAATAAAATTAAGTTAATTACTAAATTTAATTTAATTTTGGTACAACTTTCTTAATTTTTGATCAAATTTAACTCAATTTATTGTTTAGATTTAAATTAGTTTTTTTTTTTCAAATTGACTGAATGTTAAAACCAATTTTTAAACGTTTAATGATCAATTATTATTACGATTACGTGCTTTATTTATATTGTTTACAAAATATGCAATTATAAAGGAATTTGTTTTTGGCTGTAATTCAAAACAACATTTCTATTTATAACTATAACTATAACACTGTACAGTACTGCATTTTGATTAATAGCCAAATTGACACAATACAATTAAAATACGTTATAATTATAATACATTAATAAACCAAATGTATTTCGACCAAACCTATTTAAATTGATTTATGGTTAATTGCTGAATCATGTACTCGTACATCAACCATACCAAAAATTATCCCGGATTTAATTAAAATGCATTGCACCTTATCTACTGAAAACGTCAATGCAAAAAAAAATGCATGTTGACGTAATAACTCAATTATAGAATGGATTAATAAGTCGATATCGACTTTAGACGTCACAACAATATTGCAGAATGTTGTTCAATAAATTTACAGGATACGGATAACCTTCATAAACATCTCTAACCGTTTATCTAGTTTAAGAAATTAGAATAACTTGGGCTAACTTACAGTAAATCTAGTCAATTATAATGGATATTAAAATTAATAGAGAAAAACTCGCTTTTGTATCAACATTAATCATTTTAGACCCAAAGCAGACCCAAATGACAGTACCCCACAGAATACTAATTATCTTGTGATATTATGTAACTAATTATTTATGTAAAAATACCATACATTTTCTTGGATTATTTCAATTCAAACGTTTCAACTTATAAAACACGATGTAATCTTAAGCCATTGTTTACGTAAGTTAAATTTTGCAACAGTATTTTTCTTTTATTAATTATTAGGCCATATACAAAGAAGTTGCAAAACTACTAACGGGTAATCTTAATGTTCGTTGCACTATATGAACTAACATGTACTAGCTTACTTCTACGCCTATGGTATGGAAAATAGCCATAAGTCCCTTTAACTAGGTATTAGTACAGTATATTTAGTGCATACAACTTAACTTACTCCAACGTTAAATTACTGCTACAATGAGCTCACATTAAAATTGTTTATCGTGAATGAAAAAGTAAATTGCTTTCATTCTTTGCTAGCATTCAATCATTAGTAGATGTCAATGATCAAAATTATTGCCCCATTACATCATGTTTACTTAATAACAAGTTAATAGGAATTTTTATTCCACATCAAAGTATTACTAGGTGGGAATTGGAAATTGGAATTTACACTTATGATGAGGTATTCTGAGCTTAGTCATATACGGTATGTGGAATTTCATGTGCACGAACAATGTACGCTAACCCATGTCGAGTCTACCTTTATTTAGTTTGGGTCTTATTGTAAACATTACCAAAATATTTAATTAGCATTACCGTCATTAGGAAAAAAATAATAAATTTTTTGTTGTGTCGTTGCCAATTTACAGTATATATAGAGCGCTTAATTCATTAATTTAACAGTATCTACAGGTATTTTGTGATCTAGCATAATTTCTCAGGAGTTAACTATCAGCATTTTAATGATGAAGAACTTGGCAATTGCAGCTCTGGCTTTGTTGGTGCTCGTCCAACAGGTATTGAATACTTTAAAACAAAATTTGCACTCTCTAAAAATTAGTCATTTACTTATATGTTAACCATAGTTTTATACAACAATTTTTTACGCAATTTAATCTAATGTCAGGTGTGCGAAATTGAATCGGCCGTCTATGATGTAGAACGTCGTCAAACGGAAACTCAAACACAATTCACTTGCAAATTAAGCGATAAAGTTTGTCAACTTGCTGGAGAATCAATTGGTTCAATGTGCAGTCAATTTGCAACCACTTTAGAAGAATGGGCTTCAAAAGTTCCAGTAATTGGTGTAATTGTTACTGCCATATGTAACTTATAAACAGCTTATCATATATAATAAGCTTATATGGTCATCGTTTATGATTTAAAATCAAATATCATAATAATTAAAATAAACGATTGAGTGATACATACAATGTCTTAATTTATTTATAAACTAAAAATACGCGCTAGAATTTAAAAATAATTATGTATCGTGTCAATTGAGAAAAATAAAACTGTTTTGTTTGACAACGAATAATGTAAGTCGCAGTCGATGATTTATTAGATTGTCAATACGTTATATAGTAGACTACAGTAAATAATATTATGCCGGATGATTTTCTTTATTGGATCACTGTTTTTCACAGTGCCAATAGAAACCAAAAGTAAATATCAATTTAAATGACAATTCATCTCGATTTTTTCTTATTATGGAGCATAAAAAGCGTGAATTAATCTTATCATTCCTTATAACAATCTATCTATTTTCTCGTCGTTGAAAAAAATGTCAAATTTAGAAATTCACCACCCGGTATAAAATGTGCTTGAACATCTGGTATTACAGCAGCCCTGAACAGCAAAAAATAATAAAAATGTTGACTGTTTATAACATTATCTCTATATACTATGCTGAAACTTGTATATCATATAACCACATAATTATTTGAGTATATTACTGTATGTGTTCAGAGTCCATAGTTAAAAGTAAATTGATGATTTTTTTTAACTTTATAAATACAAATTGTAAAGAAAAATTAAAAAAAAACTTCAAAATACAAAGATTATGGCTTTAATTAATTTATACAAAATTGTTATAATTGAATGCCTCTTAAAACATTAATACATTAGGTGAATTAAACATGAATTACATAAGTTAACAAGTATAAATTTCGATTACTTCACAAGGTCCTATATTTCCTCCAACAATAATTACTTTATTATTATTACTTTTATACAGCTGATAAACAGTTAGTGTACTTGAAAGTACTGTATATAATAATTATAATATTACTCAGAAACATGTTTCGTGTTACAGGGTTGCCTGTGTGTGTACCTCATGGTGAGTTGAATAAATGTATATAATAAAATGCAGTTTTGAAAAAATAATCATAATATTCGGTAACCTTTGAGTTTTTAACAACACCAATGGCAAATTCGGCCAAGTTTATCATTTTTCCTGTTGTCACATTCATGCTGACTATAAACCAGGTTAAAAAAAAGTTTGTTATAAACTTTAACTTTATTTTCATGATATTATGTTTGAATTTTATAAGATCCTAGCAGATAATGACTTTGCAAGTACTGGGATAAGAGCAGCGCCGAATATTAATTTTGTGGTCATTTTTTCATGTGATGGAATCAATCAAATTTGTTGTGGTTTGCCTCTAAATTTACTGAAAATTCCTTGCTATGGCGTGTCGGTAAGTTTTCGTCTAATAAGCTTTTTTACACCCTTTGGGACTTTCATGAACATCTGCCAATGATTAACTTTAAGGTACCGTACAGTACTTGTAGCGAGTTATGTATTGCATTGTAAATCTTCATAATTATACGGTACAATCTTAGCCACTGACTGTTTTTATACTTAAAATTAATTTCATGTACTAAGATTATGTGCAAATTGTTATAAATGTAACCTTAAATTGATAAAAATAAAAAAATGAATACGAAAAATTTTCATAATTTTATATGAATAAATAAGATCAGCTTAGATTCTACTATTTAAAAGTTTTTTTTTTAAATAATCTGATTTTAACATTTAGTGTGTGAAAATTTAGTAAACATTTTAACGGTAAATATTGTCTGAGATATAATGGTTAATAAGCATCATACAGTAAACTATGAAGAAAATGCACAGTGGGACTCCAAAATTAATAAGATCACAAAATTAGGAACATAATCATTAATTTATACAGTATACCAAATTTCATTATTTAAGGTAGTGCTCGAATTTATTTACAGGTGTATGATCTCCGTAACCCATCGATCAAAAACCCTTTGTAAAATTAGATTACATTTTAAGCATTATAATGCGCAGTATATACCAAAACAAGAAAAACCTCAAAATTAGCATTAAATAAAAACTACCATAAAACTAATGAAACTACTATCATAAAGACAGATACAGTATGACTATGGCATTTCAATTTGATGAAGTACCGGCTGCGCCTCGAAGTTTCTATTTGATTTACACGTCGAGTTAGCACAAGTGCAACTGAGCAAAACAAAATTTGTCTGTGAAAAACAACTGCGGAGTTATGATGACTAACACTTAACGTCACATTAAACATACAATTATTATGCGTAAATGTTTTTTCATTAGAGAATTTACATTCTCATAATTATTATTGGTTAACTATACTGTATCATCGCGTTTAAATGCACTTATTAAGCAAATTGGTTTAAGTTTTTAACTTTGCATAATTATATTCACTTATGAAGTCCGTTTTTCTGATTACTTTCTTATTGTCTCGAGATAACTTTAGAAAAAAAAGTCCAAGACTTTTCCAGTAAATAAAAACATGGTTATGGATATTAAATGTAAAAATAAATTATTCGATTCTTACTGTTAGTTTTCATTTTAGTGCAAATCCAATGTTCCTTTTGATTTACTGTTGATCTTGACATTTCTGTAGAATATTGATTGACATTTTTTAACTTGTGATTATTCACTGGGATTTTTCGCACTTCGAAATTTCTGTTTTTCAGAGAACAAAGCCAATTAATAACTACATTAAATTACGGTATATCAAATGTTTACTTACTATCAAATTCCACAAACTCACTGGGTGTGCATTCCCAACTACTGTACTGTACTTGTTTTTCAGACATTTCTTTCATATAAATCAATCAATTCTGCCGAACTGACAGAAAAACTAAAAACACATCACGCTATAGCATTTTCACTTCACAGTAGTACCGATAATCATCAAAATGGCTCATAGAAGTTGTTGTTTTGGCTTTCTAAAATTGCACTTTTTTCTACACATTTTGAGCAATACACTCGTGTGAAACCAGTACCGATACACACTGTACTTGTTTTCGTTGAATCATTTGACACTGATATTAATAAAAATGGCCTATTTTCCTACATAATTAATCTATTCTAATCAATTATCTAGGCTGGCATAATTATTACACTTACAAACAACAGCCCAGTGTCCTTCCACAAAGCCCCACTTTCACTTTCAAAAAAATTAATACTCAAGGACATGCAAATGGCGTTTCCGAATGGAGTTCTTAGCGGAGGTACAGTATCAAGAAAGATTTTCAACATTTTTAGGAATTTTATACTGGTTAAATTTAAAACCTAGAAAAATAATGAATACTTTACGAGTGATGTATTTATATAATAATATTGATTTCCCATGATTATTTTTAGGATCGATTATAACTGTAAATTTTGTGCAAATCTTGGAATTGCCTCATGAAAATCTCCTTAGCTAATTCACGGGAAAACAGCTGATACAATCCCCACGGTATTGACATCTAAATAACACCAATTTTTATAATACAGCAACGTCTATCTTCAAATTCATAACAATTTGCTTTAATTATTTTACTATTTTACATTATAAAATAAAATTTGTAGAATTTAAAATGCCATTCAACCTAAAATGGATAATTTTTGTGTTAAATGTAAAATGTTTAAAGCTGGATTAGTATTGCTGGATAGCAACAACCATCGTTTTATTCGATGATTCATTACAATTTATTCGGCAGATATTTTTCCCAATAAAACAAACAATTAACACATGTAGATCTAGTTCAAACCAAAACGAGTTTACTAATGCTTTTCAATCCGATCAAAATAATAATTTCTAATTTTTTTCTTAGAATTTATGAGAATAAATTTTACTAAAAATTTAAGTTTAAATTTAAGTTAAAAAGTTAAGTTTATAATTGAAATAGTGAAATGTTATTGTTCAGAAAAAGTAAATAGTCAAACGTAATATAATTAACATAGTTTATTGGTATTGATACTGCACGATATGTTGTCATTCAATCATCATCAATAATATAATTATTATATTTTTATTATGACAGTTATTGTTAATGATGATAGGTGAATATTGAAATTCAAGAGAACTATTTTGTATTTTGCAGAAAAAAGGATCAACCTAACAATTTCCATAAGTTTATGTCAAAAACGACAAAAGTTTCAGTTTTAACTGCTTTTAAAAACTAAGTAATTTTATAATTTCGTTTCTACCGTGCAAGTATAATATAGCATATTTACATTTTGAAATTAAACAAAAACATACAAATTCACGTGATATATACGTGGTATCACTATCATTGACAGCTTTACAGTGAAAAACAATGCATTTACAAGCAGGGGGAGTTTTGGTTAATCAGCCAGTAATGATTGGCCCATCTGTTGCCATTTCGTTATTTCTAGTCATTCAGTCAATATCATTAAAGTTCGTATATTTTACCAGTCTTTGTTTTTTAGATCAACAATGCAACGCATAAATTATTCGTTGAATATGAGAATGAAGACGATTGGAATAAATTAAGAGTTACACTGTATAAAAGAGCTCATCGTTGCACCAGTATGGACACCGCAGCCTACAGTACTATAGTACAGTATTAAGCAAATTGTTTTTTTAATCCGAACAAAAATTGTCAATTGTCTTAGATCAAACCATGTCTAAGTTGCCAGTAGTCGTTTTGTTTGCTACTCTTTGTGTGGTGGCTGTTGTGGGGTAAGCGATCTCTAATGCATTTTGTAAGGTGCTTAATATTACAATTTTAGTTGTTTTTAATGGTAAGTTATTCATAATTAAAAATTAAGTATTAAAAATAAAAAAATTAATATTTTTGATACTAAAAAGTTGTATCATACCAATTAGGCAAAAAAAGGAGTAATTCAAATACTTTTATTTATTGTAGATATGTAACACTGACGTGTTTTGTACTTTGTTGTTGTAACTTTTAAGAGCAAGAAATAGGGAAGATAAGGGAATTATAATAGGAATACTGTACAGTATAATTCACAGGTTTTCATGCAATGTCTCGCATTTTTATCATTTCAGAGAAATCTCAACGAAGACAACCGAAAAGCCAGTCACTTCTGGAGATGGTCCTAGAGAAAGTAGAGATCATCATAATACTACCCCATCTTCAACAGGAGCACCGACAGATAATTCCAGAAAACGTAGAGATCCGCGTAATACTACACCATCTTCAACAGGAACTTCAGTAAATCCTGGAAATGGTCCTAAAGA
>JAAFCF010006680.1:29634379-29685469 GCA_013389785.1 Helicorthomorpha holstii
GAACGTAGAGATCCGCGTAGTACTACTCCATCTTCAACAGGAACTTCTGGAAAACCATGACTTTGAGATTCTCTTACAATCATTCAAACTCCAACTACAACAGCATAATTTTTTGTTAATTCAGCAAGTCATGCTGTTATTGTTTAATTTACATTATAATGTATTTTACGATATATTTGTCGAAATTCATGTTTAGAATCAGTCAAAATAATTAAGAGTCGATTATTAGGTTGTTTTGACTAGTAATCGCAGTATTGTAATTTGTCTTATTATTTTGGCTTTGTATTGTTCATGATATAATTAAATTTATTGGCAATTCAATATTTTATGGTTTCATCGTTAATTTAACAATTTCAATAATTTAATCATATTTTTTTGTTAATTTTAGTTTAAAAAGTTTTAATTTCGAATAGTTAAATCTCCAATTATGCGTATGCTTACATAAGACATTTAAATTTATTTCATTAAATGGAATGAATATCAAAAATCAAATACTTCTATAACGCAAGGTGAATGTAACACTTTTTAATGTCAATAAAAAAACCAAACTACAACTGATCAATTCCATTAACGTTATTTTTCGTTTATCCAATAGAAAAAGTTTTAATTTTAAAAATTACCTGGTACAGTATAACATGCTGTAGTTATATAGTATTCAGTACTTTCTGATATTCTAAATTCGTAATAAAAAACAATGTTTAAACTCACTATTACTTATTACTATTACTTATTTCAATTATGGTTTAACTGAAATAACCAATAAATATCATTAACTTGAAATTATTAATGAATGTCATTACATAATAGAAGTATCCCTGGTCATAATTTATTCCAAATATATTAAAATTCATATTATATTCAAATAAAATGAAAATTTGTTAGTAATATCATAACGTAAAGTTTATTCATCATTTTTTTAAAACGTAGAAATTCAAATGTTAATGTAACAATATGGAATGATAAAGCAAAAAGTTAAGAATGCACCAAATACTGCAAAAATGCTTCCGGCGGCTTGTACAGTAGAATTACTGTTGGATCTTGTATAGTAACGCTAATATCCACCGATATATTCCTTTGATATTAAAGTAATATCCTTTATCATGAAAATAATATGTCACTTATTTTCTGAAGTCACTTATTCACTTAGTTCCTGAACGTTATAATTGTCATTGCACACTGGTTACTGCGAATCATAAAATAATAATTCAAACTTTCCTGAAGAATTCTATATCAAAACTACTCTTTTCTCTAGAAATTGCATTAATGAATTAAATTCTACGTAATACGATATAATATATGATAAGTTTACTTGTTTTCATTTACTACGTTCGTTTGTTTGATTAGTTACTCATGCCGTATTTTTCAGCCAAAGGGAATGGATGATCTCATTTTTGCATAAAGCAAAGCGTCAACAAATAACGTGGGCTCAACGTAATTTATACAGTGCAAACAAAGCAACGTAAAATACAATCAATAAAAATTTTCAAATAATTTAAAATGATAATTGGGAGAGTTTTTAACGAACAAAATAAAATAAGTAATAAAAAAAACCAATTAAACTTATCAAAATAATCATTAAAAAGCTTATTAATTCAAGCACATTTTATTTATTTAATGTGTTTCAATATGGCTTAGGTTTTGTTTAGTTGTTTATTGGATCCAAATCCCAATGGCACTATTGAATATAATATAAACAAACAGAGCAATAAAGCTATGTGTTTTTGTTTATCACTTATTGTTGAATGACAGTATTTGACCTTATAGTAAATGTTTTTATTTTTCTAGTTCTTGCGTTTTATGACTCACCAATAATCAATAGCGATTGACGGGTTGGAATGAAAGCAAAATCAACAAGAAAAATTTGTATAAAAGGACTTGAAGTTTACAGTCGAAGCATATCGGTACAACACTGAACCATAATCAGTACACCAACTGAATCTTCTCTAAAAAAAAGTTGAATTTAATTATTTAATTTTTACTGTATTGCTTAATACGTTAATTGAATATCATGGCAAAGCTTATTGTTTGCTTTTTGACTTTCTTTGTGGTAGGGGCATTAAGGTAAATTAAATTAAATACTATTTAGTTAAACATGAATAAATAATCATAGAAGTTACTCGTATACACATTAGTTAATTTAATGAACCACACAGTAAAAATACCGTATATGCGACTCATTATTTTACTTCATTTGTTTTCATTAGTGTACCTATCACCATGGCTCCATCGGACTCATCACCCATTGAAGGACCAGGTCAAGGCATGAACGGTGGAGTGATGAGTGGCGAATCATCAGGATCAGGTTCTAGTGGTGAAACCAGCACACCATCAACCGGAGGAGGTGTTGGTCGTAGAAATGAGCCAAGCCAAACATCCAGCGAAGAACCAGGTCAAGGCATGAACGGTGGAGTGATGGGTGGCGGATCATCAGGGTCAGGTTCCAGTGGTGAAACCAGCACACCATCAACCGGAGGAGGTGTTGGTCGTAGAAATGAGCCAAGCCAAACATCCAGCGAAGAACCAGGTCAAGGCATGAATGGTGGAGTGATGGGTGGCGGATCATCAGGGTCAGGTTCCAGTGGTGAAACCAGCACACCATCAACCGGAGGAGGTGTTGGTCGTAGAAATGAGCCAAGCCAAACATCCAGCGAAGAACCAGGTCAAGGCATGAACGGTGGAGTGATGGGTGGCGGATCATCAGGATCAGGTTCCAGTGGTGAAACCAGCACACCATCAACTGGAGGAGGTGTTGGTCGTAGAAATGAGCCAAGCCAAACATCCAGCGAAGAACCAGGTCAAGGCATGAACGGTGGAGTGATGGGTGGCGGATCATCAGGGTCAGGTTCCAGTGGTGAAACCAGCACACCATCAACCGGAGGAGGTGTTGGTCGTAGAAATGAGCCATGCCAAACATCTAGCGAAGAACCAGGTCAAGGCATGAACGGTGGAGTGATGGGTGGCGGATCATCAGGGTCAGGTTCCAGTGGTGAAACCAGCACACCATCAACCGGAGGTGGTGTTGGTCGTAGACATGAGCCAAGTAAAAGATGCAGCGAAGGATCAGGTCAAGGCATTAATGGTGGTGTGATGGGTAGCGGATCATCAGGGTCAGGTTCCAGTGGTGAAACCAGCACACCATCAACCGGAGGAGGTGTCGGTCGTAGACAAGATTCAAATTCAGAGCCCAGTGGAGAATCAGACCAAGGCAATAACAGCGAGGGATTGCAACAATCAAATCCAGAGTCCAGTGAAGAATCAGGCCAAGGCAATAACAGCAATGGATCGCAACAATCAAATCCAGAGCCCAGTGGACAATCAGGCCAAGGCAATAACAGCGGGGGATCGCAACAATCAAACCCAGAGCCCAGTGGACAATCAGGCCAAGGCAATAACAGCGGGGGATCGCAACAATCAAGTTCCAGTATTGAAACGAGCACGAAATCTCATAAAGGAGGATTTCTATCATTTCTTGGATTTCGTAGAGATAATATTTAACAAATAAATGAAAACTGCGTTAACTAACTTAGTGTTTTATAATGCAGACTATGATTGAATTTTTGTCATTTGAATTCATTTGAAGTAGTTTATTTTTTTAATTTTCAATTCGATTGATATTAGATTTATGTATTGATGTTTAAGTTTATTTTATACCAGAGTAATGTATGTTAGTTTAATGTTTGTGTCGTAATGTAATTTTTGAACGTTTGTATTTGAAATGAAGAAATAAAATTTAATTAAATGTACAATAGTTGAATTGCTTCTTGTAAGTTAAATGTACCGTATTACGAGTAATGGTAATTAATAATTGTATATTTATTCCTCCAATATAATTAAAGTTAATTTCGAAATTACTATTTAAAATAAAGTTCTTCTACAAAAATTATATAAATTTCAAGTTTTCTTTAAGTTTATTTGGCACCAACATTGGCATAAAACATCAGCGTACAATTATAAATTCTTTTTGACTTTATGAAATATTTACAAATTGACTATGCAAACTACAGTATAAACGCTACAGAGTTATCGTAAAGGTATTATAATACAATAAAACACTGATAATTGAATACATGTAACATTTAACGTCATTTTCATTGTAGTTTTAGTATGTCCTCTCGACATAAAACGTCGTTATTTGAGCATTTTATAATAAAGATTAATATAATTTATATTAAAATTGTTTACAAATAAATAATTCAACTCTTTTATACAAAATTACAAAAAAATCGTTTTGCAGACGATCAATTGGTTATTGCATTTGGTTTTCTTTTAAAGACTTTGATGAAAATGAATATGTACAGATGCATTAAGATGTAAGTAAAGATGTGAAGAAAAAACTTAAGATGATGTGACAATTGGTTTCTGATTGACATCAATTAAGAAATTGATCCTTTCATTTCTTTCTGATTGGATAATTGATTGGGATCCAATTTGGCTCGTTATTCTCAAATATTCAGCATTGATGTTGTATTTTGGCCATGTGACATTATTTTGAAATTTATTTGGATTTCTATAAAAACAAAAAAAAATTTATATTAATAAATCATCGAATTTTAACAATTATTTTTAGTTGTAAAGAAAAATTAAAAATCGCTCAACTTACCCAAATTTAGCAAAGTTGCTCCACATTTTCATCACTTTTCGTGCCAACTGTTTCTCAAGTACTACTTTGGCGTCCGACTGATCTTCTTCATCATCGACTAAGCCAAATATGAACAGCACTTCATCACCCTGAGCTGCTCCAACAAATTCTGGATAATGTGAAATTGATGGTTTGTGTGCAAATTCGTATCTGTAAACGCTGCTTCCTTCTGGTAACGACTGCACTAACTTGTTGGCCAATTCAGTGACGGTTGCATGGCTGTACAAGTCGCCGCAAAAATTCAAGAATTGTTGTCTGCAATCTTTCATTGATTGGCCCTCTGATGTGCATTGGTAGAGACTGTGAACTGCGTTTTTTAAGTCTGTATTGTCATTTCCGTAGTAATCATTGACGTGCGAATGGACCAAATCGCGTAAATCGTCATTGGATAAAGTATTGTTGACAAGTTTTTCCAAATATTGGCTGTTCATCGCCATATGTGCCAGTAGACAAATGGAACCTTCATGCTCGTTGGTGCCTAACATGACATCAATTTGAGCATCCATTGGACGGCTGGCTCGTTGTAATGGAGTTTCGGTGATGAATGAATTGTCCAGAGTCAATCGCCATGGTCGTTGTGTTTTCATGGCCATTTTCAGAAGTGTTTTAGATGGAACATTGCGAAGACAGTTGATCATCTGGGTAGTGTTTGTATTTCTACAACCCACTCGATTGGCTAAGATTAAAGACTGGTTCAATGGGTTTGACTCGTATGTCCAGTTGCCATGGGCAATTCCACTTTGAAGAATGGCTCTTTGAAAATATTGTGGACCTTCAACGGTGGCCATTAAAGCTGAGATGGAAATAGAGCCGGTGAGTCTGCCAAAAAGTGTAACTCGTTCTGGATCGCCACCCAACTGTGCAATATTTTTCTTCAGCCATTTCAGAGCCATGATTTGATCTCTGAGACCCAAGTTACCAGGAGCGGCACTGTCACCGGTGCTGAGAAAGCCAAAAACTGATAATCGATAGTTGACAGTGACTACGATGACTTGACCATTAACTGCCAATCGGGAACCGTCGTATTGGTTAGCAAAGCCATAGTCGAAACCTTCACCTGGGAGCCAAACCATGACAGCCATTGGACCATTGCTCAAACTTTCATTAACAAATCGACCTGGGACGTAAATATTCAGATTTAGGCAATCTTCACTGACCAAATCATCGTCTAAATTAGCGTGAAGTGGCTTGTAGATTAATTTTCTCAAATGTGGTGGTTGCACGCAGCTATGACGAAATTTGCCGGCATCAACAAATTTGCCCATCTGGCCGGTCATTTCTTCAGCTGGTGAAAAACGAACTGGAGTTTTGGCGTATGGAACACCGAGAAATTTCATCAGTGGTTGACCGTAGACTTCATCATTTGCACCCATCAGCTGTCCAGATGTGGTGGACACCATTGGACGTTGGCAATTATTGCAATGGAAAATGCTCAAAAGAGCAGCAGCAGCAATCAAATAACTTTGAAACATATTTGCAATATTTTTCAATTACAAACAAAACTCTTAGCAAAAAAAAACTCTTTCTTTCTTTGAAGTGAACTCTTTGAAGACTTGTTGTGGTTATGAAGTTGGAAGGGAAAAGTGGTTGCCTTTTATACTGTTCGCCGCCTACTTTTCAGAGTCAATTTACATTTTGGACTTGACATCAAAAAGTCAAATGACTGCCACTGACCTCTCAATTCATCTTTAACGCACAACCCTCATTTTCATTTTATCTTTTCATGACGCAGAGGATGTATAAGGAAGGGGTGGCCACAGACTGGTTATAGCGTCAAACATTGCGTAATTTCACATCTCCATCGCCAATTGGATAAGACGATGTGGGAAAAAAGAGCAAAGGTCATGGACGCACCATCCTGTAAAATGAGCTGCACTTTACTTAACAGTAAAGAAGGTACGAGCAAAAGGGTAGATAAACGCTACCAGGGTCAACCACTACATTTAAATTTCAAATTTGATAATATATTTCCCTCTTTACATACAACACTGCACTTCAAAACAACAAAAACAATTTTTTTTACATGTTACTTAAAGTTTGTTCACTTTTACTTTCGTTGTCTGTTAAAACTGGCTTTTATTCAATATACGGGGCAGATGGGACTGGATCTGGTGACGTAGAGCTTAGACCCAACCTCCCAGGGCTTTTAAAAAGTAAAAACTATGTTATAAAAAATTCGTTTAATACAATTGAAAAAGTAGCGAAACGTAACTTAGCGTTAAACCGCTTAGTTCTCAGGGCATTGTGCCCCTTAACTCGGGGTGCATGGGTACTAGTTGAGCCCCAGTTCAAACTGGAGATTGAAGTAAACATCGTAAACAATGCAGGTAACCGGTTAATACCTGATCTAACCCACTCAGGTACCAAACAAAACCTGTCTGGAAATTTAAATAATTGTTACATCTCCAGTTATGTAAGGGGTAACCTTGATCTTGGAAAATTTTGAAGGGAAAAATAAGTAAACAAATTATTAATTCAGTTGGCTCTGTATTTTTAGTTAGGTTTCAATTGCTGTTGCTAATCAGTGCATTATTGTTTATTTTTAGGAGAGTTTTTGAGTACAAAATAATTATGGTTGATCTGTTTGTTACTATTATTAGGTTTTTGTGTCGTGTGCAATGAATCAATGAAAAGTTTTGAATTGCAGCTGTTTTTATTTTGAATTTTTTTTTCAATTGATGTGGCCAGCTGATTTTGTGAACAGCAATTTCATTTTTTAATGAAGAGGTAACTTATTACAATATGTACAACTTTTTAATAATAATTCATACGCAAATAGCCATTAATGTATTTTTTAATTATTTGATTTATTTACCGATTATTTAGTTTTTTTTTTATTATTTGAAATTCATTGCAAATATTATTTTCCTATTTTATAAAATTATTTTGACTTGTTTGTTTTATAGATTTTAGTAATCTTATATAACTGATGACTTTCAAGCTATAATCCAAACAACCATTACATAACAAATTATATTAATAATTCCATTAAATTTAATCTCTTGCATTCAAATTACAACTATAAATAATGTTTACGATTACGTTTATGCAATCATTTATTCATCCTTTAAAGTCCAGCATTGAATTTCCAAATTTAAATAAATGCAAAAAATCGTTGAAAGTTATTATAAATTTTAGTTATTTTAATGGATGCTGGAATTGTAATATGACAGCTTTTGACATCTATAAAAGATAACATAATTCCTACTAAATTGTCAGATGAAAGTAGAAATGTATGTAACTGTAGATGGTAGTAAACAGATTTTTGTAAAAGTAGGTCAAAACTAATAAAAAAGTTATCCATCATACTGTATTGAGAGAGTGAATAGAGATCATTATCAATTTCTTTTAATTTTTAACATCTAATATTAAATTTCCTAATAATTTTAATACGCGTGGATGACGCCAATGACGCTCCAATTATGACTACGACAAAATTAGGTCTCATCAAAGATAATAATGATAGTAATAGCACTAATTGACATTTAAAAAGATTTTTTTAGGTCATAATTTAAGGGCTCTTTGTATTTATAATTTTTATCAATACAGAAATAAAATGATGACAATTTTCAATTTACTGTATTAGCAATTTTATGATTGAAATATTACTTGCAATGTTTTTCAATCATTTATAAAATTATAAAACAGTTCTACTTGTTATGTTAGTAAAAAGATGATTTAAAATATATAAACAAAATTATAACATTTCAAATAGGTTATAGAACTGTTTAAAGTTAAATATAACAACTTGTTTGTCAATAATTTTTCAATCAAATACTGTAAATTGCAAAGGGCAATTTAATGTAGTGAGAGTTTAGTTATGCGCAGTTAAAATGTGTCCTTGATTGAATGCAACATTATACCAATCAATCAATAAATGTAATAACATTACATCTTTTGGGATATAAATTTCGTGAATATTACACAAACTTTTTTATGCTTTTTGCTGTTTTGCACTAAACTGTCCTTGGAATATGGAGTATTTTTCAATAGATGTTTTAAATGTAATG
The DNA here is from genome assembly GCA_013389785.1 of Helicorthomorpha holstii. Classification (NCBI taxonomy): domain Eukaryota; kingdom Metazoa; phylum Arthropoda; class Diplopoda; order Polydesmida; family Paradoxosomatidae; genus Helicorthomorpha; species Helicorthomorpha holstii. Next base: position 29,643,029 of record JAAFCF010006680.1, read on the forward strand.
AAATTGAAAGCAATGTCAAGAACAACAATAATAAGCATTTATATTGGCTATTAAATATGATATTTTCAATATGGATTGTGTGCCCAATGTTATAAACAATGTTAAAGTTGTCAAATAAAATAACACTTTTTATTTATTTTTTAAATAGTAAAAGCCCATGACCATAATGTTTTTTTTAGTAAATTAGTGGAAAATTTTACGCCTATTTTTAAATGGCAAGACTTAACTCAAAAGCCAATTAAATCAATCAAAATTAGGGCTACAGCCAACAAGCAATTAAAAATTGTTAATTAATCCCAGATTTTTAATTATTTTGTTTTTAATTTAAAATACAAACTTAATTATGTTTAAGGTACAAGTAAATACACAGTATATAAAAGCATGGAATATTTTACTTTTTAAAAAACATGAGTGATTTATCGTTTTCATGAAGTTGTTTGTGACCAAAATATATTTGTGTTAAACATTTAAGCCATAAGAATAATCATAAAAAATATATAATTTAATTAAAAAGTTTTAAAAACTGCTAAAATATAGTTAAACTTTTACAGTAATATTTTTACTAGTAAATATCAGTTAAGCAAGGACCTCTTAGGCTGTTAGGTCCTTGTGCAGCATCCTATTTTGCATATACAGCATTTACACCATAAAGAAATATTAAAACACTCAAAATTAAATAAAATTATTTAAAACAAAATATACTTTTCTAAGTTCAATATCACGATATTGAAAGCCCATAATTTACAAATAGCAATAATTCTTAGTTTGTTTTTTTTAATTATTTTCAATAAGAAAATAAAACTTAAATCAATGATCCTAGTTTATTTTATCTTAATTTTTCCTCTTAGTCATTTTCATCCATACTAAATTACTTCTTTTTTTTTTCTTCCCTTCTTCTAAAACATAATATCTTCTATATACAGTAATAATTTATCTAAATGTGAAATTCTTCCGTGTCTAAACTTAACTTATTATCGAGATTAAAAAGAGAGAAGAAAAAAAAATTCTCAATGTTAATTTATTATTAATACAAAACGTCCAGAAGTTCGTTGTGTAGTTAAACATGTTTTCATTTTAGTCAGTTTAAAGTTCTCAGTTCCATTTGTTCATTTATTGAACTTATAAAAATAATGTCACTGGACACCCGAGTAATAGCTTACAATTTCACTATGACAGATTTGTAATAAAATGTATTACTGTACTTGTACATTTACGTCGCCACACTTCTAATTGTGTAACGTTATAGGAATAGCCATGGTCATTCAAATAGGGTCACACAACTCAGATGACTAGTTAACTCTTCATAAAAAATATTTAGTAGGAGTGGAAAGTAGAAAGAAATAAATCATTCAAAAAGCAATTATAATATTAAAGTTACAACTAAATTTTAACTATTGATTTTTGTTTATAAAAATTAAATTGGATTCAAAAATTCTTGTAATTAAATTTAGTGCTTCATGTGCTCATTTTACGCTTTGAAAAACAGAATTTAGTGAAATAAACGCTAAATTTTATATTTTGTAACTAAATTTCTAAATTGGAGCAGATTATGATGTTATAATCAATTGTAATTATAAATTTTGATTGAATTTTCGCAGCAGGTTCCTTTTATGATCAGGCCACGTTGTCATTGAAATTGGCCATTGACTTTTCTCAGCTCTGACCATGAAGTAGAACTTTACATCATATTAATAACTTATTATGGATCAATTTATTGGTTAGGATAAAGTTCAGTGATGTAAGTTTTCTTCTATAGATTATTGAGTGAGTTAACTAATCCTTATCAATAAATCATAATAAAATAAAAACCGTATCTGTTAGCTTTTCACGTTTCGAGTAATTAATATTATTGATTTCTAAACGATTAATCTGATTCAAATAAAAAAACTTTAAAAAAAATTTGTAATGTAAAATAAACCGTAATCATGTTTTTTTGTATCCTATAAAAAATAATTGTTTTGTTTTTAAACAACAAACACACTATTAGTGTATTACTCTTCTTAAATTATCCTGGATTACAACACGGTGAACGCTTCCACAGGATAATGTAAGATTTATTACTTTTGAGATTAAGATGTTTTTTTCAAACATTCACAGTAACTTAGGAATAAATAAATTATTTTAAAAGTCATAATAAGTTATTTCATCATCTACTGCAATTAAACGGTATTTGACATTTTGTTTTCGTCAAAATTTGCTGTATTTTTACTGATTATATTAATTTAATAAAAACGTTAGTGTCCTTACAGAAAGAGTCATTTGTACAAAGGTCAATTAATGTAAATCAGGCTCCACATTATGATAGTAACACTGTGACCTAACCACATTGATAAAACAACCTCGTCCAATAGAATTGAAAGTGAAAATTGAGAAATTAAAAATCGAAATGTAAAAACTCTTTTACTAGAATTTCAAATTGAATCAAAAGGAAAGTTTAAATTTTAATTATCCATGAAAACAACAAAAAGCTAATGACACGTGCCAAATCACTGAATTTATTCAATTTCAATGGTGCAAAATAAAAACGATCAAAATCACATTTTTAAATTTAATAACCTTGAGTTTTTACCAGGGATTAGTGATTGGGAATTTAATGGGTCACGTAGTCATGATTTTATGGTTTATACGGAGCACATTGAAGGCCATGCAGCCCTATTACGTTTCATGTTTTCCACAATATCAATTGCCTTACAATTGATATATTACAAAGTTGAAAAAATGATAATAACTGGATCTTAATCTTGAATCTCTTTACTGTTCAGTACATGCGAAGATTTATGTTTGATAAACACGTTCAGTGTCAAACACACAGTCTTATCAATTACAAAACATTGCAAATTTTAATGATGTTTATCTTTTTGTGACAATGGGTACATTACTAATCTCATTTGGCAATTTCAACCAACTGTTTTTCAAAATTTATAATAGTTAGATATCCTTAATGATGATGTAACGGTGGTCAGAGAATAAATATTTGCTTTTTTTTTTTTTGTAAAATAACTAAACAAAACGGTTTTGATTTTTTCATAAGGTTTAATTTTGAATTAAAATTAGTTAAAATGTACTTTATACTGCAGACATAGATAATGAAATTGCAAATCTGAGAATTTTTGTTTCTCAAAGTACAGACCTTTAATTTTGTGAGATTGTTGATCCTCAATTCAGCTGTCCCTGACTCTAGACTGCAGTCATCATTGTGATAAATTGACATTTAATACTACTTTTAAGGTTATAGAATCCAACTTGTTTTCTAATTTTAGGATTTACGACTATGAAAATCATCCGACCCTTACGTGATATTGTGAATTAAATCTCAACCACATTAAAGTCGCCATAAACAAAACTGAAAAGCAATTCACAGTAAAATAAACGGGAATTGATCTTACCTTAATGTTGAAATTTCTTATTCTCAGCAAAAAAAATTCCTGAAGATTTTTTTACATTGGAACACTGTCGTTCCCTTTACCAATAAAGAAACAGGAATTAATCTAAGCTGTTCCAATAGTGATTTTTCCCGTTTATTTTCTAGTTATTGGAGAATAATTTCAATAAAGAAATTATATTTTATTGTCACCCAATATACTGTAGATATTTGCACAGAATTTCATATAATTTTTTTTATATTTAGCACACATTTCAATCTGTAGGCAGTTTCTTTGTGACTTATACATTTGTTGTGCAACCAAAAATGATGTTAAAATTTACACTTTTTTCTGTATTTTGATAGAAACTACTTAATTACTACATGACACGCGATATACTGTATACACAACTATAACTTTTCCCTAATTTATCAAATTTCACGTTATAAAATAGCTGCACAGTAACGTTGTCTTTTCACATTTCAATTGCACTTTTGAACCTGCACTCGGCGAAAAACACATAATACCTCTAATAGAAACAATGAACTGCTTTTTGATTCATAAATCACAAAGCGTATTGATCTCAGTGACAAATGTAAGAAACTGATATGCTTTATCCATTTAAGTACAGGGTAATCAGATAATTTAGGTACTCAAAAGTGACACCTCTAGTGGCAACCTAAAATAGTTCATTTGTTGCTGTTGAGTAAAACAGTCTTTGTTGACCTTCAAATTTGTTGGACAAAAATGAGAAATATGCTAATTTAATTGATGAAGTTCAATCAATACAGTGTTTTTTTTTTGGCTATTTTCTAATATGATAAACGATAAAAAAACAAATAAATTTTGAATCATTTAAAGTTGAATATTTGTAATTTTTGTTTAATGTGCTTGAAGGCTATCAAAGACTGTTGTACTCAACATCAACAATCCAACATTTTTAGCTTGCCACTAAATATTTTGCTATTGAGCCACAATCTGCAAATAAGAAGCCCTGCACAAATTCACTAAAATTTATTTAAAAAATATATTTATTACAATTACTTTTTTGTTAATAATGCTCCTAATTTTGTTTATTATTTCTTTAGTGATTAGTAGCTACAATTAATTGCAATTTAATCGTGTTAATGATGTTTACTTTTAGTGCGGTGATTTTTAAATAATTAGTAATCATATAATAAATAAACCAGTAGCCGGATGACCAGCACCAGGCGAAATTTGGCTGTGTCTATTGAGAGATTAAACATTTCATTTACATCTAATAATTGAGTTGGTCACTTTTCCTGTTCTTCTTCAACTTCCTCGTGGTTGTGACTGCTGCTGGTGGTCGAATTGCTGCTCTTATTGAAAGTTCCAATCTTTTCCTTTGCTCTCTTGGAAGGACTGCAAAATTTTGCTAATTAGTATTGCAATTTACTGTAACGTAGAATTAAACTTACTTTCTTCTGAAGAAACTTGATCTTAATGGAGTGCAGCATTTTTTGCCATCATGCTCACAGCATTTGGCAGTCCACATGCAATCAACATCGTTTGAACATGATTGACAAATTGGAAACATCGTGTCCTGACTTGGATCTTCAGGGCATTCATTTGGTTCTACGTTTAAAAAATCAGGAAAGAATTTAATGTCATTTATGTTTGTTGTGGTAAAAAGCGCACAAGAACATTACTCATTTTGATAATACATAATTTAATAAATACGCGACATAAAATTTATATTTTATTTGCATTCAGTTTGTAAATATGTGCAATTAATTTACGCTAACTTCTAAATTTAAATCCTTGTTATGTATTAATAAATAAACTTACTTGTGCAGCAAAGTTCGTCTAAAAAGCAGCACATTCGTCGGAAAACTCCGTATCCACCGCAAGTATTACGGCAAACATAAGCAAATGGTGATAACACGGTTTGGCCATCAACATTTGACAGCTGAGATGACATGTACACCAGTAGTACACCGATGCCAAACGTCAGATGCAATAACTGCATGACTAAACAGAATTTTTTCGATAAAAAACTACAAACACTTTTAAATAATTAAAAAAATAGTATTATTTTTACCTTTTTACGACTGGATTTGCTGTTCAAAGTATAAATAATAGAGTTTGTTAGCGTTAATAGAATGCTAAATTAAAATCTTTTATGATGTAATATTATTTCATTGATGCAAAACTTTTGAGAATACTAAAAATAAAAGATGGCGTCTATGGGTTTATATAGTGTAGGGTAGATGAACCAAAGTGTTTAAACACACCTCCCACTCTCTTTTTCCCAGGTGAAGATTTTTAAGGTTACATTTCCAACAATTATGACGTCAGTTAGACAAAAAAATATGCAATTTTGGACAAGTGCATATTCAACATCATCCGTTTTAAACTCAATGAATAGAATATGTACAGGGTGCTCAACTTCAGGAAAAAGCAACAATTTCCTGAAATACCATTGTTCATATTTTTATTAAAACTTTATTTAAAAAATTAGTTATGCAAAAAGTTAAAATTAATAATAATTTGTTTTGAAACTTAACTATAAGAAAAGCTTTAGTAAAAGAAACCCCTAATTATAAACAGAACTATATTATTTAACTAAATAATTAAATAACATTCAATTTTGGTCATAATGATTCTATAAAACTTTTGAATTTTTAGTATTTTGCTTAGTGCAATTCAGAAATTTTAACATGATTTTGTTACGTTTAATCAATTTCATTTAAAATAAATTTAATTTTTTTTTAAGTTTAACTAGACACCCTGTATAGTGCAAATAATAAAGAAAAAATGATAAGAAATCCATTCATACTCCCCCACTTCAATTTAACTATTCTCTTTGCACTTTATTTTTTTTTTACTCTTTATTTTGTACTTTTGTCTAAATCATGCTGGGAAACAGCAATGTCGGGTCAAGTGAACAAGTGCAACCGGAAATGACTGGCTTAAATAGTGCATAAGATTGATTATGTCACCTCAATGGTAGCACTGGATCTTTATTGTTTAGCTTTTAATAAAAAAAATAATTAAAAGCACCAATTTTATAGCACAAAACGTCACGTAAAAAGGGTCGGCTTGCAAATTAAGGCATTTGACACACTAAAATTTTAAATTAATTTTAATTTGTACTGTTGAAGTAGCGATTGAACCAGCCAATTAAACTGAACAAAACACAACATTATTTTTATAGAAAACAACATCAAATATATTTTCTAAAATCAAAAAAGAAAAAGTACATTTTTTTCTTATTTAAAACAATAATTATGGCAATTATATTAACATTTAATCAAAAAATTATCACAAAAAATAAACGACAATAAAATTTAAATAGACACACCATTTTTTTGGATGATGGTGAAAAAAATCGGTTTTGACTCATTTTGGCACTACAAAAATTGACATAATAGTCAACCAGCTAATTTGTATATTATGAAGGAGTAAATCCCACTTAATTGGACCAATTTAGTACTTCAAATTTAGCTTATTTGCTTAATTTAATCTGAAAAACAAGCAGCTGAAATCTCCAAATTGACGTTTACTGCAGCTGATTCAACAAAAAAGTTGGTAGACTATTTTTAAAAAATAAAGCTGCTTCAATTAAATGCTCCATTTGAATTGTCTATGATTTTTTTGTTTATTTTTATACCATATATCTGGTTATAAACACAGCCATGTAATTGTGAAATCTTGAGTGACTAATTGAGTGAATTATAACAGTAAATGTAGAAAAAAGCCATTTTTAGCCGCGTTAAATTGCATGAAGATATCCATGCACATTGGTTTAACTTGAAAAGTTAAAATGTCAATGTGGAAAAAAAAAAAATAATCATAAATCTTAATTCCATGCTTATGTCTTTTTTCTCCTTGAAAATAACATTTCTTAATATTATTCTTAGTACCAGTTACCACCTTCATTTAATTTCTTGTTTTAGAAGTCTAAGAAGTGGCTTAAAGCTACTTTGGCAGTGCTTCTTAGGAGAATTACATAATTATGACAATATTAAATTTTCAATTGCCTTTACATGCTGAAAATAACTATGACAAATTCATTTACGTTTACAATTTAAAATAACTTTAAAAATCTTGATAAAACACCTTTAAGATGTTTTAGAAGCTCTTAAACTATTAATTACCTAAAATAAGAAATTCTTGATTATCTATAAAAAAATATAACACTTCAAATAAATTTCTTAAGCACTTCAATCAGCACTGAAACACTTAGAATTTATTTGGACATTTTACACGTTTCTTCCACAAATAAACAATATTTTTAACGCAGAAATAACTTAGCTTTTAAAGCACCTAAAGTATTTATCCAATAGCTAAACAAAAGTTTTTTAGCTCCTTAAAATTTATTTTTAAACGTCTAAATTTGGCATTAAGACCCTTGAATTAATTACCCAGGAATTTAATCCACGGCTTTGGTTTTACAACAGTTTTGACCTGATTTCAATTTATAAACAATTCAAATGGATCATTAATTGTAGGCTGCATTGTGTGTTTTAATTGTTTGTTTTTTAATTGAATTTTATTATGTTGACTAGACTGTTGGTTGATTTTCATTGGTTGAGCTTACCTTGATGGCGGGTGAGATGGCATTGGGTGGCGGTGGCATGCCTTCAGCTCCTCCTTGTATATCTAATGGTAAATGATCTTTCCAACTTTTAAACAAATAACGAGTGAATTTTTTAAGCTGACGAAATTTACAGTACACAGCTCCCTCAGCTGATGAAACCTGCTGAGTCTTAATTAAAAATCCTTGCTCTCGAAATGTAGCTTCTAACTGTTCCCTGGCCAATGTTTTTCTGGAACGTTTCCTCACCCGACGACTATGGCTTATCACTCCACCACCTCCAGGCAGTGTCGAAATGTTGTTTTTACGTCCACCAGATCCACTTCCTCCACCACCACCGCCGCCACCGTCTACATAAAACTTAAATGTTTTCATCGGTTCATTTGATCTTGACTGTGGCACTGTTAAATCTGGCGGTTGATGTGGACCTATTGTCGGCGATGCTGGACAAACATTAAATCGGAAAGTTGATGTTGAAGCGGTTGATGGCCCTGAAGCACCTTCTGTCGCCGATGGCGTTTGCTGCCTCTGTGGAGATAAACTAGGACTGGATCTTACAGGAAGTGGTACATGCAGTGTCTTTTTCTCTTCTAAAACAGGGTGCAAGCCCTTCACCAGTTTAAATTTGCAAATGCTAATATCATTTGTAAATGGCGAGGATGACGTTGTGGTTGCCGTTGAAGAACAACTGGACTGACTGTCAACTGATGACTTACGTGGAGGCCTTCCTTTTGGCCTTTCAACTTTTGTAGGCGTCCATCGTGGTTTGACACTGCGATCATTTAAAGATGGAACTTCGGGACACGATGAACTGGCCGCAAGAGAACGCTGACGTTGCTGATGTTGTGAATTGCTTAAAATGTCCGCGTTAATTGTCACTGCTGAACAGCTTCTTAGCGGTTCATTCCGCTGAACAACCATTTGTTGTGGTTGGACATTTGATGGCTTATTTAGCGTACACAAACTAATGTTATCTTCACGTTTAACACTTGATGTCGTTGTAGTTTGATGTTGTGGTTGTGTTGGCTGTTGCAATTGTTCTTTATAAAACTGTTGTGAATGATGCGTTTCTGTTGGTTTTTGCGTCTGAGGTGAAACATCCATTTTGCTGCCAGTGTCACTTTCAGTCGGCCAGCCGTAAAACATGTCCGGATGAGTGTGGATTAGCCTCTCCCTTGTGCTTTCAAGTGCAGCTCTGTAAGAATCCATTTGCATGGCCTGACGCCATTCATCGTCTCTCAAATGCATTTTCTCTAGCATTTCCGAAATTCTAGGAAAATGTTTTCTGTTTTCCGGTGCTGATTTTAGCCACTCACTCGTGTCCATTATTGCTGATGGTGTCCATTTTTGATCGTCAGATTCTTGCGTTGTTTCTGTTGAATTTGGTATATTGCGATTTGAGACTGGAGTTGGATTTGATGAAGATTTGTTGGGACTTTTCATTGATAAATCTAAAACGGTTGGCTCTTGGTTCACTGTCACATCATCTTTAAAAACACGTTTGTTAAAAAATGTGTCTTCTTTCTCTTCTGCCTGCTTTTCTGATTCCTTTTGACGACGATGAAGAACATCGTCGTTAAACCGGAAATCGCGTTTAAACAGACTGGAATAAGATGAGAAACTGTTCTCATTGAATTCCTCTGAAGCCTGATGACGTCGACGTCTTCGTAAGTGGTGATTGTGACGGTGGTGATGGTCTTCAAGATCACTTTTTGATGATGATGACGAAGATTTTCGTCTTCGTCGTCGGTCTGCCATACACAGATTTAATGGTCCATCGTCGTCATCTTCATCATCATCTTCACTCCAGACCCCCATTTCTTTTCTCTGAAACAGACTTTCAGCAGAAGTCTTGGCAGAACTGGTATTTGAAGATGAGCCAAATTTTGATTTAATAAGTGATGAAATGTCCAGTCGTTCATCTTGCGGCCACCTGGAAGATGAAAACCGGACTGGTGATGGACTTCGCCGATTTCTTTGATGAAATTTCTCTTTTTCTTTGTTGAAAATAGTCTCAACATCGTCAGCTAGCTGGCTGCTCCTCTCAAAGATGTTAAAGCGACGATGACGGAGATCTTCATCTTTGTCAGCATCATTTTTCCAATAACGACTTCCGGGTAACTGATCAGATGACACTTCCTGTCTCATCTGAAAACGCCATCTCTGTTGTTGTTGCTGCTGTTGCTGTTGATTGGTCGATTCGTCTCGGGTTGATGATGACGTTGTTTGCTGCTGATAATGATACTGTGGCTGGTGTTGATTTTGTTGTAGGTGTTGACGTAGGAAAGATGGCCGTGATCTTGACCTCTGACCCTGCAGAGGCGAAAACACGCTGTATAAATTTCCATCGGAAGTATGAAAATTTTTTTGTGAGTAGGCAAAACTGTTGATAGCAGACGATGATGATCCAGCCAAACTTTCATGCCCACTAACAACAATAACAAGAAGCAAATGTCAGTTTTAAATCCTGCAAAAGCCACCACAACAATTAGCATTAATATATTAATGTTTAAATTATTTACATAAAACTTTTTGATTATTAGTTCAAAATAATATAATAATTCAGCTAACTAATTGTTTGGAATTACCAACAGTTGATGGTATCAATATTCTGAAGTATTGACAATTATTATTAAACATTGTTACATTGTTTAATTGCAGTAAATATTAAAACTATTACTTCAAAAGAGTTTAACTTGAATTACTGCACATTAAGATGTCGGTTTCTTAAGTTGTATTGAATGCTATTAACCGACATTATTTATGACTCAATGTAACAACAATGTCAATTCACAAATAAATTGCTTCTAAAATTATTAGACTTAATGATAATTGTTGTGACATAAATTAAGATTAAAACTAACAATATTGATTCCGTGACAACGTGTAAATGGTAAATTTTTAAAATAAAGATTTTTGACCAGATTATGGTCAAGTAAAAGTTCAAAGATCAATAAAAATATTTAAAATTAGTTTTAAAAATAAATAATTTCAAATGACACATGGTTTTACATGTTTAAACTACTTTTCTATTACAAATATTTAACATTGAGTTTTGAAAAAAATATTGTAAATTGAATATACAGTACGTGCTTGCGTTAACAAATCTAAAACGAGCAGTTGAATCACCTTAATAACTCGTTGGCAAATACTTTGGTCACGTCATCAGCGCTGATTGGAGTATCCAAATGTAAAAATGACCCAGCACTGGATCCACCACTATTGGCAGCCGAAGCTGCAGCAGCCACGGAAGCAGCAGTGGATGTTGACGGCCGAAAATCGTCCATATTGAAGAATGAAGGAGCAGCCAGGCGCCCACGTCGCTTCATTTCGGTCCATGCAATATCAACAACTACACAACATAATTATTGACTTTGTATTTTTCAAATTATTTTCTTAACAAATAATCACAAATTAAACATCCACAAAATCCAAACGACAACCGGACACAAACACCACTGTCACCACTAAAAACAACAACACTAAATTTTGTGTAATTATTTTATCCATTGAAATGAATTCACCCAATAAATTTCCCAAAAAAAGTCGATTAAAACCAAATAACAAGCCTCAAAACAAGTTGTAAAACTTGGCGATTATTGGAGAGGAACTTGTAAACATGTCGATTGTTACAAGCTAATTTTTTTAAAAATAAAACGCTTTTATTTTTTTTATTTTTTAGTTGTTGTTAAAAAAATAGTTACAAACTTGTTGTCCAATTGGGTGGAGGAGGAAGCACAAATAAATGAATGAAAGTGAGTTGGGTTGTTTCTGTTTGTGGGGTTTCGTCACCCACTCAAAAAAATAAAACACATTGATAATCAAAGTGAAAAATAAAAATCCTTTTAAAATATAATGAAAAAAAAGTGATTAACATATTACACTGTGTATAATACGGCGGAGGAGTTTAAAGTTTTAAGGCAGTGAGAAATTACCGTGGGTGGGCCCAACATGGATGCTTTGTCGACCCACTGCCCTAAATTTTCCGCCAACACAAAAAGACAAAATAAAATCCAATTTTATCCTCACGCTAAAATCTGCGCACAAACTCGTTCATTGAAAATCAAACAAATCAAATCAGTTTATCAAAAAAAATAAGAAACAAAAAAAAAGCTGATTTGTCATTAAATACTTGCAATTGGACATTATAAGTTTTAAGATAGACATTGGACAAAAATATAAAATGTGGCCTTACAGTTTTCGGTTAAATTTTAAAATGGGTATTTCAAGGCGATCAACAAAATTTTGGCATTTTTAATTTACATAAACATTATACACGTGCTGTGTTTATTTGGCGGCCAATTTGGATGAACTGAAGGACACAAAAAAAAACTTATAGGTAATTAATTTATTTTATTTCTTTAGGAATTTAATACACTTTTAAGACATTTATTTTTGGCAATTAAGTAACGTTAATTAAACCTCCTTTTAATTAAACCTCTCCTCCTCCAGGTGGCGTTATATGTTTATGTCAGGGTCTGTTAAAAAATCTAAATTTACACTCCTCAAAAACAGTTCATTAATGAGAACAGTGTGTATATGGAAACAAGAGCTGATGCCCTTAAAAGGATTTAAACTGCTCGTTTGATAAGAGAGGGAAGCCATTCAATTAATCAAATAAAGACGTAAAGGCACTTACCCAAAAAAAAATTATTCCTACTTCCTCACTGATTCATAAATAAAAATAATATTCCACTGGTTTTTAATCGGTGGTGGATTTGCCGTGAGATGATGAGAAGAAATTAAAACTTTATGCGATTTTGAAGTTGTGAAGTTGTTGCTGGGAGTTTATGGAAAACACATACACATTTAAAACCCAAATACACAAGTGTGTGCGGATGTCTGGATGGCTATGAGATGATGGCTTAGAATGGTTGCTAAAGCCAGGTTTAGCTTTGAGAAAAGATGTTGATGATGATGATGAAGAAGCAGGAGGATAGGGATGAGGAGGGTAGAGATGAGAAGGATGTGATTTTGGTTGTTGGGATTTAGTTTTTTGGCCAGCCTGCCAACACCCTCACTTTTTGAAATTTTAGCTATTTTTAGATAGATTTTCTTCTCCTTCATCATTGAACGCTTCAACTAAGCCAGGCAAATTTTCATGTTGAAGGAAAAGAAAAAAATATATTATAATAAAGTTGCTTTTGTTTTTATTACTTACTGCGCAACATATGCGCATGTACATGGTGCCCTGTGGGAACTCCATTAACTGTTTTTTCAAGAGCAACTTTTATAGATAAAATTACAATATTTATTTAAAATTGAAGTTAGCTTCTATTTTTCATGTAATTATCAAATAATTTTATTACGTAATAATTGTATTTCTTCTTTTTGTTGTTGTCAAATTAGTTTTTAATTTTTTTTTTTGGACTTGATTCACTACAGCATTCAACAGTTCATTGATATTCATAGCAGTTCAGAACTAACATCATCTAAGTCCAAATGTAGGAATTTATTTTAGTTTTGCTGTAAACAGTTTTTCAGTTTAAATGTCAACAAGTGTTAAAAACTGCAGTGTTTCCCAATATGGTTTCAAATTTTATTCCATAAAAGACAATTGCAATTACAAAACGGATTTTCTGTGCCAATTGGCTACTGGATTAATTAAAGAAATGATTATTGTTAATTGATTGAGCACTCTGTACCTTGATGATGAATGATGAAATAGTCGTAAATAACGTCATCCCGAGGTTTATGAATACTTTTTTTTCTGTCGTATTCATTATAAAATTATATGGGTGGGAGTGTTTAGAAGAAACTTTTGTGTATTGAAATTTTTCTGAAATTGTTGAGACAAATGCGTTCAATTGCACATACACAGTATATACACCTTGGAGTTGCCTTATAAGGTCATGCTTATAAGAATATGAAGGGAAATAGATAAAGCGGCTGATTGGTGGATCTCAAGGTCGTCCTGTATGTGTTTGAAGTTGTACACATCAAGTGAATTAAGATGTTTTTAGGTGGATTTTTTGAAGAAGGGGAGAGAGAGTTTTTAAGAAAGTTGGTGGAAAGGAGAGAAGAAGTGAAGGAGAACCGGAAGTGTTATGTAGGAATTTTTAGTTGCAAAAGACAAGATTCCAAAATAAGCCAAGGTTTTTTCTTTCTCTTTAAAGAAAAAAAAAAGTTATTTTTTACATTCAGAAAGTAAAGTGTCGTAATGAATGAATGAATGCGTAAAAATTGATTTGAAAGTCAAATTTCGACGAGGTAAACTTCAGATAAATAAACAAATAAATTTGAAGTTCATCTATAACTAATCAAATAAATAAATAAAAATTAAGACAGCAACCTTTTTTTACTAATTTTAACACAAATTTGCTGTTTAATAAATAAAATTTTGATTAATATATACGTTTAACCGGCCTAATTAACTTTGAAATTGGTTCAATTAATTTTTTTTACAGTGAAAACTTAAAAAATGAAAATTTAGCTTTCTCTGAAACATTATTTTTAGTCCCAATAATTTTTTCCACACGTCATTTTCAGTCTGTGTTTGCTAATGCTTTTTACAAAAAAAAATATACAAGCAAGGTTAAACGACAACGACATGAGAGTTTTGTCCTTCAAAATTGGGACGACTTCACCTGTTGACCGAATAATCTTAAAAACACAGGGTTGGGAACCATTGCAGATACACACTGCGAGATATTATCCAAATGTTCATCTCAACTTTTTTCTCTTCAGTTCACTTATTACGAAACATAACGTAACGTTAAACCCACGTAAATTTCTGCGAAAAATCTAAATGCAGCTTCCAACGTCGACGAGTTAAAAATACATTTGCACATGAATATACAAGAGAAACAGAAAGTCTGTGTGTGCATAGATCATACCTATACAGAAATTTTAAATATAAATTTTTTTTCAAATCACTAATGTTCATTTGAAACAGTGGAGAAAAGTGATGATGATGGATAAAAAGTTAAGCTAGTGAAGGTCGACTACTTACAAGGGGCAGCGCACTTTTTCATTTAAGTTTAACCCTCTCCCAAAAAAAATATAAAAATAAATACAAGCAACTATTTAAAATAGGCACCATGCTACTTAGCTTAGATACACTGCTCAGAGTCAATAATCCAGCTTATCGATAAAAAATTCGTCAAAATAAACACACAAAAAATGCGTTTAGATAAATCAGGGTGCTTGTTCCATTCAATTAATATGGATTGCAACTCCTAAAAATTTTGGACATCATTAAAACAGTTAAATTTAAACGCTTTTATTTTTTGTTGCTGTTGTTAAATTAAAATACAATTCATAATTAACTAAATCAATCATTACTTAAATGATTAATTTATTGTTTGGAATTATTTAGGAGTTTTAAACGCTAATTTTTAGCAAATATTTTTGTGCACCCGTAATAATTACTTAATGTAAGGCAATAAAATTGACAAAAATACCTATTTAAACATCTGAAACCCATTTATCGTCATTAATAGTTATTGAATGACCAAACGGTTTTCCCATTTTGACAGTTTTACAGTCAAAATTACCAAAAACGTCGCATTTTTCAAAATAGGAATTTCAAAGTGCTGTAAAGTTATTTTTGAAAGCTGAAATTCCCAATATTTATGTGTTTCGAATTTTAGATGCTCAACTGTTATGTTTTGCTGTCCTTCCACCACCACCCCACCCTGTCATTCCTTTGCATCCCACGACATTTTTCCGTGTCATTACATAGCAGCCATTTGCCATTCGTATATAACATTTCAATGCTAAACTCAGCGCTATAAGCAAATGCAGTTGAGTAAACGCCAGCCAACACACATTTGTCAAATTAGAGAGAAGAATGGAACATAAAAAAATAAAACAACAAAATAAAACCATTAAAGTCCACATAAAAGGTCTCGTTAGCATTGTACATAGCGCCACACGTGTAATTGTTTTGGTGCACTTACAGTTGGTATTGTCATAGTAATTTGGCACTCACTTTTCCAGTCAATAATTTGTCCCAATCATGTAGAGTCGATTGTGCTTTGTATCCAGTTTAGATAATGTGTAATTCTCATGAACACATCTGGGAATCCCGGCTTAGCACAACCAGAACCGAATGAGGTTACTCCAACTAAAAACCAACGCCCATCACCTATTGGACATTGAAGAGGTCCCCCGGAGTCCCCCTAGATTAACAGCATTTATTAGCAAAAATACTCGCAAAAATACACAGTAAATACTTACAATGCAAGTTCCCTTTCCACCTGATTGATATCCAGCACAAATATGATATTGCTGTATAGGTATTCGAAATGAACGAGCATACGCTTGTCTGCACACTTTATTTTCAACTATTGGCAAGTCAATTTTTTGAAGATAATCTGAATTTCTTCCTCCTTAAAAACATTATATTGTTGTTAATTTAGATTTTGTAATCGTTATTACTATTAATGAATTTGAACTTGCCTACATGCGTCCTTCCCCAACCAGTGGCCACACATCGAAGACCAACAAACGTCTCATTTCTGGTTATATTTGTTTTAGGAAGACAAATGTGCTTGATCAAGTCAGTTGACTGTGTTTTCACGGGACGACTCAGTTTAATTAAAGCTAAGTCGTGATGATACTCAGAAAAATTATTATGAATTATTATTCGAGAAATTTTCATTGGTAATTCGCCAGGTTCCTTCACTCTCAAGTTGTTTTTGCCTAAAATTGCGGTCCAGTAATTAGGATAAGGCAAGTGAAAAAGTTTGCTACGTACAAATAAAAATACATTGTTGAAATTGAAATTTAATTTTGTAGAAAACAAATTTAGTTACTTACTTGGTCATGCAATGAGCACCCGTTAGAATCCATCTGGGATGAATTAAAACTCCAGCGCACCAATGACCCACGAAACCCCATCGAGGATGGCGTAATTGTAAAGTCACCTGCAAAAACATCATTAATTAGGAGATAATAATTACTAAAAGAGTTAAAAGCGTCCAAACTTACTTGCCATGGCCATTCACCAGGTTCAGTCGGTATTCCACTGACCAACCTTGCCCTTTCTGGTTCTGTATGCAAATCATCTTCCAACAACATGGACACTCTTGGTTGTCTATGGCGCGTATATCTTCCATATCCACAATCATCACTTTTAACTTTATAAATTAAATTATCACATTATTAAATCATCGATTAACAAAAAAATATAAATGCAAAGCTTTTCAGCTGACCGGTAATGTCCAAGTGACAATAAACAGTGACAGCTATCCATAACATAATCCAATAATCCTTTAAATCTGCCATTGAAACATCCGCTTAGCACACGTCCAATCGTTTCAGAAATCAACTATTGAATGTCAATCCAAAAATTTGCCCACATATTCAGACATTTTAACACTTTACTATAAAAAAAATTAGGACACGCCGAATATTTTTTTCATACAACAACAATTTTTTTCACACAAATTAAATTAAATTTGGTCAAAATGAATAGAAAAAAAGTTAAATTAATTTTCACACACATTTATAATGATTTTCAAGGATGATGGCTCAGTTTTTTTTAACATTATGGGTTTCTGAGTAGAGTCAAAACATTGAAGTTTGTGTATGCTGAACGTCAATGCCTCGGTGGATGTTCAGCAATGTCAGCCATGCAATTTGATGCGTAATTTCTTTTTTTTTCTTCATAGACAATGGCATGTAAATTGAATTGAGGATGTTTTCAATGTCCTCGATTGGCTTCGCTGACTTTTTTTATCGTTTTCTTCTTCCCAACTTCTCAACATAACCGTGTTTTACAACTGTGTAGAGCAGGTTACATTTTCTAGTAAAGTAATTTTTCAAAATAAAGAGGAATAAATGAGGAGGGGTATGAACCAAATAAAAAATTGGACCACATGGGGTTCCACTCTTGTACTGTATTATATGCTCCAATCAGTTTCTAGGTCACTTTTCAAACAATGCCCACTCACGAGTCAGCTATTACATAATGACGTCAATAAATACAGTAAATACGATGACAGTAAGCATTTATGTGTCATTTTTTAAGTGCTGGGAAAATTAATAATATAAACAAAATTGTACAGCGTAAAATATAAATCGCTAAAAGGATGGATTTTAACATAGCTTATGGAGTTTCTTTAATTGACATTTTTAGAGAAAAAATTTAAAGTGTATTAGCGTGACTAAATGTTTGGGAATTGTGCTAAAATGTCTTCAAATTTTAAATTTAAGATTATTTGCAAAAAGTATTATACTGTATGTTTATTAAATATTTTTTTAACCCTTGCAGTATTTCAATGACAAAGTTACACTGCTTAATTTATAAATACTCGTATTAGATCCATGGATTAAACTCAACAATATAAAACGTGCCACTATTTTTTGATTTAGTTTTTGGTTATTAAAAGTTGCATCAAAAGTAAAAAATTAAAAATAAAACATTTAGTTTATCAAATTAATTTAAAGTATATTGTAAATGTTATAAATACAAACAAGTCTTATCAGAAATAATTTCCGGTTGAGTGTTTTTTTATAGCTCTCATATGTCAAATAAATCGTAAAGCCGTCAAAGAATAAGCGTGTAATGTGTAAATATTTTTTAAATACCTAAGTTATAAAAGCAATCTTCCACATACTGTAGGTGTAATAATGACATAATCATGTGAAGCATTTCAATCGAAGTTGAGCGCTAATTTCTATAGTAAACATTACACTGTTATGTAGATGTAGGTCAAGGGCGTTACACAAAATCGGTTGCAAAAGGTCAGCAATAGGGTCACTTCCTGATCATTCTGCAACACCTACCAAATCTATTATCCTAACACTCAACACTTAATAACCCATAACAACTTGAATCATTATGCAAAAATAAATTATTAATGCAGTAATGACAGAATGATTGAGAGCTGCATATACGGATGATGTATTTTAATTTTTAATGTATCAAATTTAATAGATTTATATATAAAGATGTCGTATTATTTTAAAGACATTAAAAATCAAGCTATTGTACACGCATAAATATTTATTACACGACATTATTAAAACATCCAATCAGTTTTTAGTGACAATTTTCAACGTAGCAACAAATGAAAAAGTTAGTTTTTTAATTCTTTAATTAAAATACAGACGTTAACTTTTATTTATACTGTATGTGGATTTACAATCTTCTGCACAGCTACCAAATTGATTTCTTTGAATATTAATTGGTTATCTAATAGAAAAGCAGTTAATTTTTATGTACGAGCTTTTGTAATCGTGTTAAATTACCTTAATTAGTGGCTTTTCTGCTGTTCCGTAACCACAAGGACATAAGAAAAATTGAATCCATTTCTTAATCGATGGCGATGTTTTTAGTTCGGAATCAACGTTGACGAACAGACCACAGTTTTCAATTGTTTTTGGTGCGTTGCGATTTATATTGCATCCATCAAATAGTATTCCCCATAGTGGATTTAATAAGTTTTGAACACGCCACTTAAAGGAACTCCTAACACCACAACTGTGCTCCATAAAATAATATTTTCCCCCCTAAAATTATTAATAAAAATGAGTTTTATATAAAACCAGTTAATAATGAAATATATTCAGAATATTTGCAACTTCGTTCACTTAAAGTTTTAAAAATGTTTAGATCAATAAGTAACAGCAATTTTATAATAGTGTTCCAATAGCTATTTGTGCGGATAGTTTTTTATCTGGTACAAAACAAACTTTTACTTACAGGAACCAAAACTCGGTGAATTTCTTTTAGCACATCAACGTTATTTCTTACTGAGCAATGTAAGAAAGTTCCAATAACGGCATCCATAGAATTATCCTCAATTTCATCCATATTTTCCCCAAATCCAATGACAGTTTTGGCAATTGTAATTTTAGGATTATTCAACTTCAAATTGTCGCTTCTTGTTTCGTCAAAAAACGTATTTGGTTCCAGAACAACTAGCTGTACGTTTGAAGGGTAATACTCAAAGTTCAGTCCGGGTCCTGCCCCAACTTCAAGAACTCTAATCAGACCTTGAGCCTGTAGCTTCTCGTCAGCCGACTTAGTCTCAGCCAGCGCTGAAAACAGCTGCTTTTTCTGTTCCTTATAAAAATCGAAAAACGCAGGCGATGCATAGTGGTATATTTTTTCTGCAAAGAATTTTCTACGAATATTACCGAAATATTTGAGCACCAAAATGCCACTTAGCAAAGCAACTATTGATGGTACCAACGCGTACAGTGAAAAAATCGACAAAATTGTCCAGCAAATTGTCATTTTTTCCCTTTAAAAATCAATACAGAAAATATTTCAAACTGATTAAACAATTTTATGTTTGAAACATTAGTAGACAATGATTAACAGATGATTGCAGTATGAAACGAAATTCCAAACATTACTAGCAATCAAATTCCATTGCAACTGCCATTTAAATACAAGTAATAAATATCACATTTTAATGGTAAACAATCACCAATAACCAATAGCATTCATTGTATTGTATTTTTATAACTTTAGATTATAAATACACTATACGATTATCCTTGACATACAGTAATGTTGTACTAAAACATCTTAGCACTGATTATTAATAGTAAATTAACCCCAATTTAACTTTTACTAATTTTATATTATGTCAAATACAATACAGTCAATAATTATTATACAATTTAATGCAGCCCATAAAAATTTTAATACATACAGTATCAGTAGTCGTTAATATCTGATTTTAATGTTATTATATAGACATTTTAAGTTCATTTGTACTCAAAAGAAACAATAAACTAAAAAAAAATTAAAAGTACTTCTCAAGCTTTTGAGGCTGCGTATCTTTTTTAGTTAATTTTATTTAAAATTTAGTACATCTACTGCATAATACAAATTGTTAACAAACGTTAGTATATTTGGTATACTTAAGCTTAAAAACGTTTCGGTCAAATGTTTGTATTAGCTTTCGTATATTATGTAATATTTGACATATACCGATTTTTCGTAGTATTTTGCATACATTTCGTTTTCTTTGGTCAGTAAAACATTTTCTTTCATTAGTAGACATTTTTGAATATTTAAATTAAGTTGCTATTATAGTCTTCTTATTTATTTCATCCATGGTGCTGGATTATACAATATGAAGCCTTGTTACGATTTGTCACTTCTTAAGTCCACGTACCACGTCTAGAAATTCACTAAATTCTTCTTTTATTTAAATTTTTCTTTTCTATAACTGTTGCTGCTTTGTGAATTTTAATTTTGTAGTTGAATTATGCAAATTAGTCTATACTGAAGTAATTTGGCAGTAAGACGTGACGTAAAACGAGCTCAAATTGACGTCGAAACCAAGCAGAGCTTTTGTAAAACACCGTGCAAACAGCCACAATTGCTACGGCCAAGTACAACAAAAACTCCAGCAGAATTAACCAGTCGATACACATGGTTCAATTACACACGATTTACAAGCAGTCAAAACAAGTAAAATCTTGAAATAAACTAAAATGCCAATGATTTTAGTGAAGGACTTTTATAGTAAAAAAAATTCGTTGACGTGCTTTCACTATTAAAATAAAATTAAAATTTTAACTTTAAATGAACACACAGTAATTATTCAAAGAGCAAAAGCGATAATGTATTTAAGCTATTTATTTTTTGTTTTAAATTCAGGACAGCGTTTATGTATGATTACGGGTAAAATTACAGCGCGCTAAAACCTAATCTCAATGTCACAACTGGATTTAATTTATAATCTGATACGACTAATATATTTTAAGATTTTTTGAATAGCCACTTAACAATCTCATAGT
This sequence comes from Helicorthomorpha holstii, assembly GCA_013389785.1. Lineage (NCBI taxonomy): Eukaryota > Metazoa > Arthropoda > Diplopoda > Polydesmida > Paradoxosomatidae > Helicorthomorpha > Helicorthomorpha holstii. The sequence goes on from JAAFCF010006680.1 coordinate 29,664,662, forward strand.
AATTCATTTTTATCTATTTTAAATTTTAATGCAATTTAAAATTTAATTAAGTTGAGAAAAAAAGTTACGTCTCATGATCACAACTACTTAATCAGAATTTAATTAAGTTATATCTTTGTAAGTCTGTAAGAGCTTTTAAAATTTTAAGATCATCAAGTTTATTAGAATTTAAAGAATTATGGTTAATAAGACAGTCATCGTAGGTTTTTATGTGCTGACAACGGGTTGGGAAAATCGTCAGGTAATTATCAAACTCATAATCAAACTTATAAAGAATATATGTGAAAAATTGTTCAAAGAATTTCTTAGAAACTGTAATTTATAAAAAAAAGTAAGTTTTTTTCCTAAATGCCAATTTAACTAAACGAACGAGCTCATAAGAGAAATTACATAGTAAAATTGGTTTTCTTCATTTTAACGTCATTGACGAGTTTACCGTTGTCCTTGTTTGGTTTTTTAGCAATTCCAAACACTAAGTCTCCTATGCATAGCCTCATCCACCAATAAGCTTCTTTTGGTGATGAAAAATGATTAAAACGGATGTCGTCAAAAAGTCTACTGTTATGAATGTTGATGATAGTGTCTTTAGTGATTTCACAACCATCACAAACGATTTTCCAAATTGGATTTACCAGAGTAATTACTAGCCGTTTAAAGAAACCCCTATTACCATATCCGTGCTCCATGAAAAAGTAATGTCCACCCTAAGTTATGATGACATTTTAAGATGTTGATAATACTTTAAAAGATTTAAACATACGATATACACTACTGTACTTACTGAAATTAAAACTCTATTGATTTCTTTTACAACAGTGTCGACGTCACGTACGGAGCAAAGGACGTAAGTTGTCACCACAACGTCGAAACTGTTGTCTTTTATGACTGACATGTTTTCACCAAATCCTATTATTATGTTTTTCACTTTAAGATTTGGATATAGCGCTTCCTTCGTCTTTAAAACTTCTCGAAAATTCAAATTTGGTTCCAGTAGTGTAAGGTTGATGTTTTTCGGATAAAATTGAAAATTATTTCCAGGTCCTGCTCCGACTTCCAAAACTTTTAGAGGTGTCTTACGGTTTTCAGCCAGACGATTCAAATGTGAAAATAAAAGTTTCTTTTGGTGAATAATGGGTTTGCTATGTACATATGCAGCCGAACAGAAATCATAAACAAATGGAAAAAACCACTGTGAAAATCTTTTAGAAACTTTTAACGATACTAATAGCACTATTAAAATTGCCAATATATAAACACCAAAATGCCACCAAAACAATTCCAGAAATTGGGCATTCGACATCTTTATTAATGGACGACGACGTTGCTCGACATTAATTTAATATACGTTACATTCGTTCATTGCTACAGTATATCTAGTAATAAACATTTATCGCTTATCAGTAATACATCAATGATCTAATCCAAAGTGTAATTTAAAATTGGTGATAAACCAGTTGCATCAAATTTGACCATGCAATTCAATAGTTATTACACTAAACTCGCCACGATGTTGAGTCTGTTTGAATGCGACTATGCGTTTAAAATTTCAAAATAAAATTCAAATTAGAGCATACCATAAAATTTAAAATAAAAAGGTAAGTTCATAATAAGCATTTTAAAAAGTTGTACAACATGGGTTACGCTGCACCAATATTTTAAAACATACTCAAATTTGTAAAATCGGTTTTTACCAAGTTAATGCCACTACCAACTGTATCTTTGAACTGATTTGGCTTTTTGGCAATTCCTAGCACTATTTTTCCCATGACATGTCTCATCCACCAAAAAGCTTCTGATGGTGATGGAAAATAATTGAAACGGATGTCGTCAAACAGTCCACTGTCGTAGATATTTACTAAAGTGTCTTTGGTTATTTGACAGCCATCGCCAATGATTCTCCAAATTGGATTTATAAAAGTATGAATAACACGTATAAAGAAACTTCTTTTACCATATCCGTGCTCAAAGAAAATATAATGTCCACCCTATAAAAATAAAACAACGGTTTAAGTAAAAAAAAGTGATACTATGGAAAGTACTTACTGGAACTAAAACTCTGTTAATTTCCTTGATGACCTTGTCGACATCACGCACCGAGCAAAGGAGATAAGAAGCAACCACAACATCAAAGCTGTTATCTTTTATCATTGACATATTTTCACCAAATCCTATTAACAGTTTATCAATTTTAATTTGTGAATAGTGGGCTTCCTTCTTCTGTAAAACTTCTTGAAAATTCAAATTTGGTTCCAGCAGTGTAAGACTGATATTTTTCGGATAAAATTGAAAATTATTTCCAGGCCCTGCTCCGACTTCCAAGACTTTCAGTTTGGTTTTATGACTCTCAGCTAGTCGATTTAAAGGTGCAAATAAAAGATTTTTTTGGTCGATTATTTGTTTGCTGTTTACATATGCATCCGAAAAATAATCGTAAATAACCGAGAAAAACCATTGTGAAGTTTTTTTAGAAAATTTTAAAAGCGCTAATAATGTTACTAAAAGTGCTAATAAATAGACACCAAAACTCCACAAAAACGACATCGTTACCAAAAGACGGCAAACACAAAATACAGTATTATTTTATTCCGCTATACTAAAAGAAATTTTGTGTTATAATACATTTTAACCTATGATCGATATCAAATCGGATTACAAATCACATGCTGAGTCGAACAATCAATAAAATTGACATAGAATAACACTGTTATGAAACTTACACTGTAATTTAATGTTATATTTAATATTTTTCTTAAACGTATCCCTTATAGCTTTATTGTTATATCATAAGTTAATAAAATTATGTATTATTGATATTTAATCATTTTTAAGCAAAATTTTAAAAAAAATAATTTTGTTTATTAAATAGGCTCTATTATGGCACTTTACTGCCATACACGTCTGCATAATGCAATTAAGGAAAACAAGAGACAGCAAGTAATTATTCAAATAGACAAAATCAGTTATAATTACTGTATGTCATTGCCACGAAAATATTGCTTATTTGGCAATGTGGTTATTATAAGATGGGTTATTTTAAACATATAATGTACTTGTATTTTAAAACATAGTCAAATTTGATAAATCAGTTTCGACTGCGTTAACGCCATGGCCAATTGTACCATCGGGTTCATTTGGCTTTTTGGCAATTCCTAACAGTATTTCTCCCATACAGATTTTCATCCACCAAATAGCCTCGGGTGGTGATGAAAAGTGATTGTAGCGAATGTCACAGAATAGTCCACTGTCGCGGATATTATTTATAGTGTCTTTGGTTACTTCACAGCCATCGGCAATGATTTTCCAAATTGGATTGGCAAAAATATGAACAAAACGATTGAAGAGTCTTCTTTTACCATATCCATGCTCAAAGAAAATATAATGTCCACCCTATGAAAATAAAACGACGGTTTAAATGACAAGAAAAAGTAATACTATGCAAGGTACTTACTGGAACCAAAACTCTGTTAATTTCTTTGAGGACTTTGTCGACGTCAAATACGGAGCAAAGAACGTAAGTAGCAACCACAACATCAAAACTGCCATTTTCTAACGTAGACATATTTTCACCAACTCCTAATATTATTTGTTTCACATTAACATTTGGGTATTGTTCTTCCTTCTTCAATATATCTTTGTGAAAATTTAAGTTTGGTTCTAGCAGTGTCAGCTCGATATTATTCGGATAAAATCGAAAATTATTTCCAGGACCTGCTCCGATTTCCAACACTCTGAGTTTTGTCTTATGGTTTTCAGCCAGACGATGCAAAGGAGCAAATATAAGATTCTTTTGATAAGTTATGGGTTTGCTGCTTACGTATGCCTCGATAAAGAAGCCGTAAATAACCGAAAAAAGCCATTGAGAAGATTTCTTAGAATATTTTAAAAGCGCTAAAAATGCAATGAAAAGTGCAAATAGAATAACACCAATACTGAACAAAAATTGAAAAGTAACCATCGTTATTGTTAAAGACGACAAAGACGAAACACACAGTACAATGGTTGTTGACAAGAGTGAATTTTATTTAGTTCCATCAACATTATTAATGCATTGATTAGCAAGTAGTAATTCCGGGTTTAAACCAAGAGGCGTGGTCACCTTGTCCTAGAAATAAAGACCAATTAGTTTTAAGATAACTTATCAAAAAAAACCTAAAACATTTTAAACACTTTATTTTAAAATCTGTGCAACGTGCTTAAAGTTGCCTGGTGGCCACATTAGATTATTGTAGATGTGTGACACTTACTTTCATATGAAAAACAGCTTGTAATGCTTTTCATTATAGTAAAAAAGCAATAATTTAGCACTGTAATAATAAAGTGATAATTTAGTACTAACATAATACAGTAATAAAGATACTTCAAATGAACTGCATTGAATTTAATGAAATCGGTTTTAAACATGTTATCGTCACGAACAATTGAGTTTTTAAACTTATTTAGTTTTTTTGACCTTTCCAACCTTTAAGTTTTCTATGTAAAGTCTCTTTCACCAATTGGTCCCGAATAGTGTTGGAAAACAACGTCCAACAGAGATGTTTTCCAGTAGTTCATACTGTAGATGTGCGTATTAACAACAATAGTGCTTTCGGTAATTATTTGCCAAAAGGGAAAGTTATTTCCAGGTCCTGTTTTGACTTTCAAAGTTTTTATTTTGGTTTTACGGTTTGTGACGAGTGCACGAAAAACCACAATTACCTGCTACAATGTATCAACAAAAAAACAAAATTCTTCAAAAATAATTATGGAAATTAGACCAAGTTGCCAATCCACGACAAAAAACTAGTTTTCCATTTACGTCATAAATTCTTATTTATATTCTGATTAAATTAAATTTCAAGATTGCAAACTATGAAATTAGCTAAATTAACCTTGATATAGGTTTTTTTTTTAATTATTCACGCTAATGTATGGTAATTATACACACCAAGTATATAATTTTCAATAAAATATTTGCATATTTTATTATCTCTATAACAAAATACAGTTTGTTATAAAGTTTATACTGATTAATACCTATAGAAAATTTATGCTATTAATTTTACTGTTATTATTACAGTTTATATTTTATAGGGGTTTTCTCGCTGTGCCATAAACGAACTGGCCCTGTACAATCCTAAATAATAATGGAGCGTTATGTGGCAACCAAAATGCTTTATAATGTAAATTAGTGAATAAACCGCAACCACTTATGTCCAGAATTGTATCTCGTTTTAAAGTACAGCAATTAGCGAATAACTTCCAAAATGGATCAACAATCATTTGCACCAGCCATAACCACCATTCCCTCGAGCTGTAACCATGCTCAAGGAAGAAATAATAACCACCCTGAATAATTATGTAAATAAGACAGATTTAAATACTGTATTAACAAGAATGTTACATTTGAAAATATTTACTGGAGTTAAAACTCTGTGTATTTCTTTCAGCACTTGTCTCACGTCTTTCACAGAGCACAGAACTGAAGTTGCCACTACAACATCCACCGAGTTGCTTTCCAATTTCGACATGTCCTCTCCAACTCCCATGATGAGTCGTTCTAGCTGCAACTTTGGATATTTTGAAAAATTGTCATAAATTTCATTGAAGAAAAATTCATTGGGTTCAAGGAGAATAAGTTTGGTGTCGTGTGGATAAAACTTAAAATTAATCCCTGGTCCAACTCCAATTTCCAGTAGTCTAATCGTTTTCCCAGAACTTCTCAATTTTTCGTCATTGTTTAATTTCTCAAACAGATCAGTCTTGTAGTGGTCAATAGATTCCCATAGCTTCTTTGTCAGACGAACATGGGGTAATTGGAACACAATTTTTCTGATAAATGGTACGTATTTAAGAATCAGCAGGAACGACGCCAAAGCAATTATCGGATATTTTAAAAACCAGGCAGTTGCAAAGAGAAATGCTTTCAAACTACTCTCGTCAGAACTCATTTTTACAACTAACTTATACAACCAGCAAGACAAATCTTTATATACCAAACTAAAAATTACAATACAATTATAAACTTCACTTTTACTTGTTAATTAAATCAATTTTAGAAAGCGTATGTCAACACAGTAACACTACAGGAAAGATTTATTTATATACAAATATCGAATATACGCACAACGTGTAGAAATTCGGCGACATTTGACAATTAGTAGATTTTTAATACTTTTAACATCCTAAATCTAACTTCTTTGTCACAAAAATTCAAAATTAGAGAAGTCATTGTAGATGTCGGTTATACTGCCAAAGCCGCGTAGGAACACAATCAATGTCACAAAATCATTTATGACAGGTTATTGTTTTATAGTCTTCACAATTTTCCACAACTTCCAAATAACTGTCAAGTAGCTTTTTCAGTTTTCATACTTCTTAAACGTTCATCAAAAATATAAACAACGCGTAATATAGAGAAATGTTAAATTAAATCACCAGTAAAAAATCACTTGTAACAAGCATCTACTAATTCCAATAACAATTAGCATTTTATCAAAAAGTAAATACTGTATTTAAGCTTTAGTAATCTTGGTCGTATTATTTATAGCCATTTTTAAACCGGTTTCTGAGCTGTACCATAAATGAGGTCACCAGCAAGGATGTGACTAACTCGATTTGGCTTTATTTTAATAACAGTCATGGTTATGTTATGAAACAGTTTAACGTTTTTGATATCTTTATCAAATTGTCGCAATATATTACAGCCATCAAATAGAAATTTCCAGAAGGGAGCTACCATAACCTGCACAAACCATTGTAACTTTGATTTCTTGCCATATCCGTGCTCCACATAGTAATATTTGCCACCCTAAATTTATGCCATTTGTAAATCAAAAATTCAAATAAAAAAAAACACCAAATTACCGGTTTCAAGACTCTGTGAATTTCCTTAAAAACTTCATAGGTGCTAACTACAGAACATAAAACCAACGTGGCGACGACAGCATCAACCGAATTGTTTTCAATTGCACTCATATTTTCGCCATTACCTATTATTGAATGCTCCATTACTAAACTAGGCCATTTACTTAAATTCTTCTGTCTGTCGCTTTCAAAATAACGATTTGGTTCAACTAAGCTGATCCTTGAATTTTTAGGATAAAATTCAAAGTTCGTTCCTGGTCCCGGGCCCAATTCCAAAATTCTAGTATAATCAGGTCGAATTGGTTGCCGGGATTGTAATTCACGAACTCCCGCAGGTTTATTTAAATCCTCAAACAACTTTTTCTTATACGGTTTAAGAGCGATTTCCAGGTCTTTTACGAGAGAATCGTATACCAAAGCAAATAGTTTCTTACGTGAATTGTCAGAGAAATTGATGATGATTAAAACCAAGCCGAGAATTACCGACAGTGGTAAAATTACATTCCAAAATAAGGGGTATAAAATTAATTCAATCATTTTTGTAACTTTTCAATATCTCAGCAATAATTTAAAATACAGACGAGACTGTTGTTTAACCTATTTAGACAAAAAATGAAATTGTTGTACAGTTTAAAATCAGGCACTCTTTAACCACAGCCTTGAAACATGTAACAAGCCTAATCGTTTTATAATAGACATTGAAATTATTTAAGCATTAAATTGCTTCAATAACATTTATCAAAGTCCTTGAATTTAACCTTAGTGTTGCCATAAGTTTCGAATTTGAGATGTGAATCAAACTTACACTGATAAATTCAGGGTCAAGTTCGAAAATAAATAACATTTTATCAGAATTTTGCATATTGATTAAAGTGCATACAGTAATATTTAATGCATGTTGTTTTACCTTTACTTACATAACAATTTTAATGTGATTTTTGCGCCGATCCAAAGGTTATATCCAAAGTAGCTGTTTGCCAATATCGCTTCGCCTTGACTGTTTTAACTGTTGTTGTAACATTAGTAAACAACCCACAATGCTTAAGAATTTTGTCAAATCCTTCTTTTTTATGATGATGATGTTGGTGGTTGCTGTGGGAGCCTTCAGATGTATTTAAAACGCCGTGCATCAAACGCTGGAACCACGTTGCTTTAACATTTCCATGTTCCAAGAAATAATATTTTCCTCCCTATTAAAAACAAGATTAAATTAAACTAGTCTTGTAAGAATATTGTTATATTACTGGTTTTAAAACTCGGTGAATTTCCTTGAAAACTTTGTTAACATCTTTGACGGAACAAAGAACCAAAGAATCAATAACTCCGTCTACAGAATTATCTTCGATTTCGCTCATATCTTCGCCTCCACCAACAACTGTTTTTTCCAACGTTAACCATTTCACTAGGTTGTTCTGCCTTATTTTCTCAAAATGTCTATTTGGTTCAACAACGATTATTCTGGAGTTTTCTGGGTAGAACTCAAAGTTTGATCCTGGTCCAGCTCCCAGTTCAAGTATTCTTAAAGGCTGTCTCTTTTTTAGCTGCTCATTACGATGGTGCAAATCTGCAAACAGCTCTTTCTTGTACGGGATCACCTTGGTATTCAAATCTTTCGTAAAATACTCGTAAAATAATGCGAATACTTTTTTACGTAAATATTCAGATCTTTTCACGGTGATGATACACAAGGCAAGAATAGCCAAAAGTGGCAGAATTACGTACCACAACACGGTGGATAAAATTACTTCAATACACACCATGATCTCTACCTTGTATCAACTCAGGAAAAACATTGTGATAGCGTTTATACAAAAAAATGTTATCAGTAGGTTCTACTGTAGATAAGAGATAGTTACCAAAAGGTGTCTGCATTCAAATATGTGATAAAAAGCACTAATAAAATGATAAAAGTTAGAATTTCTTCAATCAGCCGGTTTAACTGTTGAGTTTGTGAATTACAGTATAATTTCAACTCACAGGATTCAGCTGAATCATGCATGCATGTTGAAACCTGTTGAATTCAAGGTCAATGCTATTTTTTACATTAAGGAAATGTTGCCAATAGCAATAATTATTTACCAGATATTTTTTCTGATTCCCATATTAATGCTATAATTAACATGTTTTTGTGTATTGTGATTTGATGTTGTTTACAGTTTGATGTGATTTGAGATTAAACCGTAAACCTGTTAACATTTTGATGCGAATGTATTTCTCAAACAAAGTACTGTTTATTCAATATCAATTTACACTTACAAAATAATACAGTACAGTATTACAAAAAATAAATTTTAAAATATATAAAGACGTAACTGTAGACTAGATAGTAGTAAAAAAAAATTTAAATGCAACATACTGTATACTATAAAAGTCAAGTCAATCGCAGATGAAAAATTTTGTTAGGAGCAATAATAATTGCTTGCTAAATGTCTAAAAATGTCTTTTGCTATTAAACTATACACGGGTGGGTACATTAAACTCAAACTTCGTACTGTATAGTGTTAACAGTTAGATATTGTTTCTTCAGATGATGGATAATGTAAGAATTTAACATTTGATTTTCCAACTGTGTTTGGAGTAAATTCTTCTAAAGGTTTCTGCGCTGTTCCAATAACATATCGTCCTACAAAGACCAAAACATAATTATAAAGTCTATCAGGAATAAAAGCTTTCATCCTAATGTTTGTGAAGAGATTCATTCTTGTTAGTGTTGCTGTTATATCTCTATCTAGGTGACATCCACCAAATAAAAACGCCCAAATCGGAGTTACAACGATCTGCAAATTTTTCCTCCACTTTTCTCTAACTCCGTACCCATGTTCCAATAGATACACTTTTCCTCCCTTTACAGTAATACGAAATTTGAAAAATAAATGAAATTTGACTTGCAATAAAATAATAAAATCTATACCGGCGCTAAAACGCGATAAATTTCTTCAAAACAAGCCCTGACATCAGTTACTGAGCAGAAAACCAAAGTAGCAACCACGATATCAACTGAATTGTCTTTGACAGCTGACATATCCTCACATTTTCCCACTACAACTTGTTCCAGCTTTAAATGACTTATACTCGCGTCAGAGACGATTTCCTTTAAAAACTGACTATTTGGTTCAACGAGAATTAGTCTGCCAAATAATCAAATGTTTCTTAGTAAAACTGCACAATACAGAATGTTAGTAAAATTTACTTAAAATATACCTGGAATTTCTTGGATAAAATTCAAAATTAGTTCCAGATCCAGGTCCAACTTCTAATATTCTTATTAATCCTCGATTTCTCAACCACCAGTCCAGAGACTTAAAGGAAGATAAATCTCGAAATAAAATTTTCCTGTATTTGAATAAAGCGTTTTCAAAATTTCCACCAAGATGTAGATAAATAAAAGTGAATAGACATTCGCGAATTGATTTCAGTTTGCTGATAAAAAAGAATAAAACTCCAAATGCTGATACGGTTGGTATTAAGAAATACCATAATATTCTGTAAACAGCCACATCAAATTCAGACATGGTGGATTCTAAATAAACAAAAAAAAAGCATCAATCCAGCTTATCTCTACCAAACTAAATAATAAATTTACCTTCATTGAGTGAAAAAACTTCACAGTAGTCAAATAAAATTATAAAAGCATTTTTAAGTTGAGAAAAGAAGATGACTCGGGAGAATCAAAAGTAACGGTTAACTTAATCCAAACTAGTCGTTACTAATTTTGCTGTGTCTACAGGCAACGTTAAACCATAACACAAGAGCTGCTTAGCAACAGATTCATAAAAAGTTTTCATAATCATTAAAAATATACCAAAATAAATATCCACTTTGTTGTTAAATTTAATTGAATGAAATATTCATTTAGTTACAGTACAAAAGTGCATAATTTGTTTACAAACATAATGCACTGTAGATCAATTCCCGCACAGTAGACAAGAATTTTATCTCTACTGTTTGAAATAACATTTGTTAGCCTTGTTAAAAAATCAATTAAATGATTTGACCTTTAGAATAACGATCTTTGAGCTTACAAGTTTTGAGTTTAATGTAGTCAGTACTAAAAATATAGTTTAAATTCACCCTCAAAATATGATACCAACCGATTGCATCATACAGGAACTTGAGAATGAATTTAAAATACAGTAATTGAACCTACTGTAAATCAAATTTCAGAATATGTTAACTAACTTTTCTGCCATGTTAATGGCATGAATAAGGTACGGTCACCTGGATATACTGTACGTAATTTACATAGTATAAATTATTTGGTGTTAGTACACCAAAAACATCAGCAGATCTTGATTTCTGAAAATTTACTAAAACTCAAAACACTTGAATTAGTATCTCAAAAGGACGTTTGATGTTTACTGTAGCAATTTCTGGTCAATCCCGATTTTCATAAGAAATCTATCAGTTTCACATTTTTTAATAACTGAAATTCTTATTATTATACAATAATTTTCTTTTAACAAACAAATAATCTATACATATTTAGTCTATGATTTATTAAATTTTAAAAGTCAGACTAGAAAATATTTAATAAATCAAAAAAGAAAATTTGTTCTGCTATTTCTCTTAACCGAAATTAGGTTTGATTAATTTAACAGCTGATGTGAATTTCTCGTGCATTAATTTATCAGTTGTGGAGAATAAAATAATAGCATTATAGTAAAATTAATATCACCATGTAAAATACTTTTTCAGTGGTTTGAGCTTGTTAGAACTTCCCAAACCAACCGCCAGCAGAATTACCAGGTAGGAAAGCATGAGAACCACCATACGATGTTGTTGAAACCAACTGCTTAGTTTTCTATCACCACCAACACTAATCAAAATGTTATCAAACGGGTTATTATCATTAATAATCTTAAATAAAATCTACATTAATATTAATCAGATATACCATTCTTGACGTTTAACGGATTTCTCAGCATATAATAGCAAATAACGTAATCGTAGTAACTCATCATTTTGTACAATGTAATATTTTTCCGGAATGTTTTGGCTTCCGACTCTTTTTCTTCTACAACTATCATCTAATAAAACATCAACAAAATAATCCTATAGTCAGCTGTTAAACAGCTTAAATCGGTTATCATAGACGATCAGTAGTTTGGAAAAGAAGTCGTCTCCAGTTTTGCAAATAGAAACTGGTTGCGATAGTTTGACTTATTTGTTTAAAAAAAAGTCTGATACATTTTCATAATTTATACGAAAAACTGGAGATAGCTCCTTTTCCAAACTACTGATCGTCTATGATAACATGAAAATGAGCACCAAATTATGATTTACTTTTTCTTGTATGACACCGGACTTTTGGATCAGTGATGATTTCACAGACCGCAACACAGCTTAATTTATCACCAATTTGACTTTTAGCCCATCCTTGACCAGTCTGACTATATGGCATACAAACGCTCAACTCACTCGATAGATAAGTTCCTTCTCCAAACAAGGAATTCTAAAAGTTAAGAAAATGTAAACGGATACTTGTAAGTACAATAATGTGACATAATTATGCCTTGTTCATGTGATTTCGTAGCCCGTTGTGAAGTATGGAATAAAAATTTTCGATTCTACTTCCATGATAAGCGTAAATTAAATCTCGTCCTCTTCTTTCGTTGTCAAACTTTGCATTTATTTCAGGACTAGACTCGATTTGAAATATGTGGGTCGGCCAAGCCGTCTCAACCGTTTGTCCGGTCAATTCTTTTATATGATTAAACTATTCAAAAGCAGAAAGTTAGTATGGATTGTAAGTTAATTTTGAACCTTTAACGTCAGCATATACTCACAACATTTTTGTCAATATTTTTGACAGTGAAGTTTTTAGTGTCAAGCGTCCATAACAAAAGTTGAACCACATCAGAGCTCAAAGATGTGTCTGAAATTGCATTCACACTTGGTATACTATCTGCCAAACATTCCTGTAATTGCATTCCGTTAGAATTCAGAATTTATAGTTAGAATTTAGTGTCAAAACTTACGAGCTTTTCAAAATGTTTGTTGACAATTTCACCAGTGTTTGATCGACTGCTGCAAATGGCTGGAAATGGCCTGAGAACGCTATCACGTTTGTAACTTTTCAAGGCAGAAATTAATAAACTTATGAGCAGATCACTGGTGTTTAGGTCACGATTAAGTTTTAATAATAACTGTTCCCGAATATTGATTTCTTCACCACCACTGGAAGACGACGATGATTCAGTTGTGCAATTCGTTTCTGATTTTAATTTCTGTACTTGTAACAGAGAATTTTGTTGGCTAAGTGGAGGCACATCCTGCTCAGATTCCTCCATAATATACAGTATTTTCCTTATGTCAACTTATCACAATAATTATTACCAAATAAACCGTATGCACTTCACACTTGTTAATTGTTTCCTTGTTAGTAAGCGAAATGAAACGTGATTGGTTAACTCCTCTCTCGATTCCGAGAAATATTTGTTATCACGCGACCTTGTGAATTGAGGTTAAGCCGCTATTGCAACAAAAAACGACGGGCTTCTATATGTCGTTGTTACTCGGCCGAGCTGAAACGTTTTATGCGGCGAAAGTGTTTAGGAGCCCCGGAAAGCAAAAGAGAAACTCCGCACACAGTGACAGCTCACTACCGCTCTGAGAATTTCATTATTCAATTGAGGGAATGTAAGGCCAAATAAACAGACGTTATTATTGAACAGTTTTATCATTATTATGCAAGTTAATTGATATATTTATTACTTTTTTAAGATATCAATTTGGATTAAATTACATTCGCCGTTAAGTTTGAAAAAGAAAGCACAAAGTTTTATCAAGAGGAATCGCCTTTCAAATTGCAAAAAAACAAAAACAAAGTGATATTGTCAAATGTAAGTTATTTTTTCTTTGGATTTTTATATTGTCATTTCTCAGTTCTGGTTTGTGTACCTAGTTTATATTCTGAATGAAGAACATGATGCTTCGTCCTGCTCGAAATACAAATTTAAATGATGTAAATCTGGCCATTTTCATGAAGTTTTGTGAAATGTTAGACTTTGGAGGTGGCTGGAAACAACTTTTAAAAGTTTTACCACATGAGTTTACATCAGAGTAATTTTAATTTTATTTATAATTAAAGTTATATTATAACTTCATCAAATTTATAACGCATTGTTTTTATAGTTATCGTTTAAAAAGTCAACTGGAACGTGAAGAATCATTGAAGAATGGAAGACCTTCTGAATATCTTTTGAGAAAGCTTGGAGATTATGGTAAAACTGTTGCTGATTTAATCGGTTACATGGATAATTTGGATGATATGGATAATGCACTAGTTTTGTTTAAAAACTTTGGTAAATTTTGGCAATTTTATAACCTGAACTGTAAGAAATTAATGGTAGTTTTATCATCTTATGTTTATCTAGAACCAGTAAATATTATCGCTGATTTGCCGTGTGAAAAGCAAACCGAGGCAAATGTTGACTTTTCCGTTATATGTGAAGCCACTGGATTTCCAAAACCAAAATATCGTTGGTATAAATTGCTTTACAATAACGATGACGGAGAACTCATCAGAATTCGGCTTAAATGTGAAAGTGAATGTCTCACCATTTCAGACGTTAGGTAAATTGACATAAATAATTATTATAGTTTTTTTTAAGATGTTATTAAATTGTTTAGCTGGGAAGATGAAGGAGATTACTTTTGCGAAGTTTACAATGAAAATCCAGAATGTGCTAATGAAAGATCATCATTTCCAAGCACAACTATGACATTAAAAGTAACCACATTACGGAGTAAACAACCACGTAAGTCTTACTAATATGGTTCTTTAAATAACATTTTAAAGAAAATTACAATTTTGTAGCTCAAGTTCCTAAACCACCTTCTATAATTCGCCAACCTTGTTCGCCAAATGCTAGTTCGTGTGTTATTGGTTGTTCAGTTAGCTTTACATGTATGGCACAAGGAGACGAGCCATTAACTTATGAGTGGTATCGAAATGGTTCCCAAATTTCGGGTAAATTATTCAAAATCACAATAATAATTAAGTGTGATATTCATTTTAATTTTTAAGTTGGTTGTACATTAACGGTGGATAATTTACGTCCGGTGAACGATGAATCAAAGTTTGAATTTCAATGCAGAGTTTCAAACATTCATGGATCTGTGATGTCAAATATAGCTAAGATTACTCTTACTTCTCCTTCACTTCCTTATCCACTTTCTCAGAACGTCGGTAATTATCTAATTATACATACAAATACTATTTTTATTTAATTATATTCAGATTTTGATTATTGTGTTGACTATTTTAGCTGAAGATAAAGTCGCCTTGTTAATAGGAAATAATTTTTATGCGGATGGCGAGTTGCCATCGGTTAAATCTGATGCTACTCATCTGGCTTTAAAACTTCGAGAAATGGATTTCAAAGTGATTACCTTAATCGATTTAACTAAATCTGAGATGGAAAAAGCGGTCACTATATTCAGCCAGTTAATAGATTCTAATGTTTACGGTAATATTATTATAAACTAAAACAGCTGGGAATTTTATACTAAAACTTGTGTGTTTAATGTATAGTTGTGTTTTATTACGCTGGTCACGGTTTCCAACGAAATGGTCAAGGCTACATGTTGCCTGTTGATGCTCAGGCGGATTGTGGTCCAGCGGATTGCTTGTGCCTTGATTATGTTCTGGATAAAATTCAGGAACGTGACCCTGCTTTATGTTGTATGATAATTGACATGTGCAGAAAAAATATTTTAGAGTAATTATATTCATTTCACAGTGTAAAATCGTGAAATTGATAAATAACTATGCACAATTTATCTTAATTTTAGTGACGTTGCTCCATATGAAGCTGTGAAGGAGTCTGTAGTGAAACGAAACACAATTTTTGCATATGCAACGTAAAATTATTGCATTGTTTTTTTTTAGTGGAAAATCTTAAGATTTTATTTTTGTATTTTAGAAGCAATTCGTGCACTGCATTAGATGGTTCAGCTGGCAAAAACAGTGTTTATACGAGACATCTGTTGAAATTTATCTCTCATGATAAATCCGTCTATGATGTACTATATTCGGTTGTTTACGGTATGAAATTATTTTTTTAGTATAAAATAAAAAAATATATATAAATTATTGAACTGGAAATTATACAGACATGTCAGTGGAACCATTGGCCTCCAAAAAACAGTATCCACAAATAGTTTCTAATCTGGGATTACCTCTGAAACTTACGGATAAAATTGAAATAAAAGACCAAGCCAAGGCCTTGAGACGATTAAAATATTACGATTACATCATAAGTAAGATATCATCAGCTTTACTAAGAAAGACGTTTCTTGTAAAGCCGACGATATGTGACTATTTGTGTGTATATTTTAATAAGTAAACTTAATCATACAATTAATTTTTCTTATTATGAGCAGAACATAAACCGCATTTTGAAATTAAAGGAAAGTCGCCTAATACAAACATTCAGTTTTACCTGCAACCATACGATCAGGTGATTCATAACGTTCTTCAGATGCAGATTAAAGTTTATAGTAGAAATGCCAATGAAAGGCCAATTGCTGTGTTACATTTCTCTAAAGATTCAAAGGTAAAATAATTATATTTGAACTAAATTTTTTTAAAGATTAAAGATGTTTTTTACATTTTGCGAATTAGTCCGTTGCTAAATTTAGTCAACTGCTTGATGGAAACGGAGTCGATGATGTGCAAATTATGGATTTACAGAAAATTAGAGTAAGTTGAAAACTGATCGAGAAAGATTTGTTTATTTAATTTTGTTTGATATCATTATTGAAGGAACCGCTGGTTTTGAATGTTATTACGTATAATGGTGAACACGCAGTAGCTGTGCAACAAGTTAATATTGAATTTCCAATGATATCCAAAGTCTTCTACGATTTAGAAACTGGGAATACTGATTTTCAGTAATTTTATATCAAAATTTTATTATTAGACTTGGTGCAAGTTTTTTTAATAATATTTTCTAGATTATTGTTTTCTTTTTTGTTGAATAAGTCGTTGTTAAATTTATGAGTTTTAAACTTTTAGTCAGATTTTTATCAATATGATTTTTCTTTGACGAATAAATAAATTAATTGAAGCAATTTTAGTTGTTTTTCTTCGCTTCTAAAATTGGATTAGGAAAAATAAATCTGGTGACTGTATAGCTTAAAAATCTCGTCATCATTTTGATGCAAAATGCGACCAAAATGATGAAAGCAATGCCTCCTGCTATTAACAGAGCGATGCAGTCCAACATAAAGTACTGAAACCAATACAGGTGTTCAGCGTCACTTTTAAGAAATGAAGCTCCTTCATGTCTGACAACGTACTCGATCCAGTGAGCTGCTACAATGGTAGGAGGATGTGGACGGTCCTTCATTAAAACTGATGCTTCATTAGCTGCAATTTTAAATCTGCAAAAGCATCCAAGACATATTGACAAGTTTAATTTGCGTGATTCTCTACAGTTATTTAAGCATTTACTTTTTGTTTTTCACCATGTATGAAACAAACTTTCGTATTTTTTCTTGGCTGACTGAATTCCATTCCATAAACCTGGCAAATCCGTTTCTTTTAGCATGTTGCATAGCCTGATATTGGTCAGGATGATAGGGAAAAGCCAAGATGGGACAAGCATGATATGCAGCTTCATGCATACCCATCATCCCACCATTATTTATCATCAAACGAACTTTAGGATGACCTACAGAACAAAAAGTTAATTAACCACAAAATTACTGTTTTATATTTTAATTTAAAATAAAAATTGATATCTATTATTAACCTAATAAATCTTGTTGTGGAACCCATTTGATTGGTCTGAAGTTTGGTGGAACTAAAGGTAGCTCTTCACTGTCTCTCCAAATAACAATTTGAGGAAGATTAGCCAAAGCAGAAACGATTTTTGATTTATATTGAGTTCTTAGTTTTTCATCGTTGGAAAAGCTACCCATTGAGAAATATATGACACCGGCATTCCCTGAACTTGTCATTATGTCTTCCAAGTCCTATGCATAAATAAAAATAATTGATTAATTGGTGATAACATTACAACTGTATTAATATTTTATGCCATCATAAAACTAAAGAAACAATCAATTTACTAAAAATAGTGGAAATAACCTTACATAAAAATGTATAATTACAGTATATCATCACACATGAAGTAGTTCAATGAATTAGCTATCATAATCATTACTGCGCACAATAAAACCATTGTAATAATGGGATATACCATTCACCATAATAAAACATTTTTATGTCATTTTTATGTTTAGTTATTAGATTTACTTTGAATAATTAAGTCAATTATTTTAATAATAAGAAAACCGTAAAAAAACACGATATAAATTTTTAAAGTGTAATTTTAACTACTGTATTTATACATTTTTTAAAAAACTAATTTCCCTATTTGAAACGAGATAATCGATACCTTTGGTAGTGGTTTAGGTGGTGCACATTGTGGACATGCAATTTCCGTTTTATAGGGCATAGTTGGCAACCTTTCTTGCACCGCCGGATGTGTATTTACCAAAATAAATGAGCAGTTTCTAATCAACTGCGTAATTGACGGTGCTTTAGGCATAATTTTTCTCACTTCAGCTCCCACCATTGGATATCTGAACACATTTAACCAAAATATCGTCTCTAAATTCGAAAGCACTGACATAGTTCTCTGATACAAATTCATTGGTTCGGGATATCCTAAAGGATTATAATAAGCCCATGGTAAAGGCACATTTAAAAGCCACATAACAGCCGACAACTGGTTCAAAGAAACTGCTACAAGAACATTTGGTACTCCCATATGGTGGGCCAAAGGTAAATAGATTTCACCTAAAAGTTCATCCACGACCACAACGTCGTATTTAGGCTTGTTGGTAACTGGATTAAATGGTTGCCTAACAATGTCCGCCAAAAGTGGATCCTGATAAGTGTCATTTGCCAAGACATCAATCACTTTTAAGTGAGTACCAATATCGTTCACATTGTCAACATAGTGTGGCTGAAATGGGTAATGACGGATACCTCTTTCTTCTTCAAATTTTCCAATGCATCGGTGGATCACTTGGTGTCCACGTTGAGCCAGCTGTTTAGCAATTGCTTCAATAAATATGCTGTGTCCACGGTCACCGATTGGCGATGTCAACATTAAGATGTTATACTGAGATTTTGAACTGACAGCAAAACAAGCATAAAATATTAATAATAATATACTTTGAATTATTATTATTTTAAACATTTTTTTTAAATGTATATACGGTACAGCAATAGAGTTAAGGTGATCTACGTGTCCTATACAATATGTCGGTAAGTGAGAAATTGGAAAATATCAACAATGACAAACTTGTTTAAATGATATGAATGACGTAATTATTAGCTCAGGTGTTCGTTCATGAAATTTACAGGCAGGTAAATTGCTCCATTCATCTAAAAAACAATCCAGGTGCTCGAGATCGAATAAATAACAAAACAATAAAATATGACATAAAAATTACGCCAAGGATCAAATAAATTAGTAATATAAAAAAGAATTTAAAATAAAATGTATAATTGTTATTGTTGCAATTAATTTTTAAAGTTTGGAAAAGCTAGTAGGTCAAGTTTCTAAAAAAACTTTTTTTAAAACATTTTTAATTACTTCTACTACTCATTTTTTCAGCTCGATATCTGCCAGTTACAATTAAATAACAAACGAATTTTTGATAAAATTATTGCCATTACTACTGCTCGTTTAATTACCAAAAAAAAAAAGTATTGATTGGAAAATGATGATAAATAGGATAAGCAGTGAGTGACATTTAATTTACTCCACCCCTTTAAGTACTCAGCGTGAATCTGGCAGCATTCACAGTATTGCTATTATTTTATTAGGTACATACTATCAATATATAATAACACTGAAAGGTATACCTAATAAATAGTCCAGACACAGTCAGATGCGCAAGCGTTTCACCTGAATGAAAATGCATTGGGTCGATGGTTGCTATGATACAAAATACAATCAGAAAAAAAACCTTAACTATAATATAGCTACAGCTTTCAATTGGATTTTAGCCGGTGAAATATTACATGTACCTGCATTACCCGGTTTCAGATCAACAATGAAATTAGCAGAGGAATTTATTACCAGGAAATTTGATTAAGTCGTTCAGATTGAATTGGACCAGAAAAAGTAACATCAAATCTCAAATTTTAATATTATTAATTTAACTAATAAGTAAACGAATTACAAAATAGTGTTTAAATTTTTTTTTGCATAAATTACATTATTACTAAAAGTTAATTTTATTCATTAGTTCTATTTCTTTAAACCGGTTTTAAAAGATTAAACCGGTATTTTCATAGACTATGCACATGTTAAAATAGCAATGACTTTTTAAGAAAAGTTTTTGTTTGTGTTATGTTTAAAGAGTGAATGGCACACTTCAATTCAAGTTCAACCAGGTAAAACTATTATTATGTATAAATTTTTCATATTTCGCCTTTCTTTATAGTTTTAACTTCCCTCTCAACATCAACATTATCATCATTGTCTTTATCTTTAACTATTGTTATTGTGATTTAAAGTGAAACAACAGAAGAAGGTGACATCTGATGATACCATGACCTTATACTGTAAAAACTGTACTATTACAAAATTATTCAACTCGTCAAAGCATTAAACAAAAACTTTATTCAGTCAACCACCTGTGACGTCATCATCATAAGTTCATAACCATCAACAAACTTTTCTCACACACTCTGAAAACAAAACATAATTTAACAATGTTTAATGTGTATATTTGCTGTAAATAATTAAGGAAGTCAAACAAGTGAATAGGCTATTGTAGACATAACGGTATGATATTGCATTATTTGTAACTTATTAATTATATGCCTAATTATTTGTGATAACTTTCGTTTTGTTTTTTTTTTTTGCATTGTATTGTGTTATAATTAGCAAAGATTATGTCAAACTAAACTCACTAAATTTTAACTAAAAGAAT
>JAAFCF010006680.1:29690498-29702518 GCA_013389785.1 Helicorthomorpha holstii
ACTACACCGACAACCACCCCGACTACACCGACAACCACCCCGACTACTCCAACAACGACCCCCACTACTTCAGCCACATAAGTCGGAAGAACGCCGCAATATAATGATTTACCGGATCTCAAAAGATAAAATAATTAAGCACCAGTAACTGAAATTTAGCACAATTAAGTTCAATGACAGCTGTTACATAACTATCAAATAAAACTTGCACTTGCAAATTAACAATACTGTTTCTCTGTCGTCATACTTTAAAAACCAAAATAATGGTTTTGGTTTCTGTCATATTTTGGCCAATCGCATCATTTTTTAACCAAAGACGACCGAAGCATAAGCTTTGGTCAAGCACTAAGTAGAGCTTAAAATAACTTTAGATGACCCCAATCCAGATGTAATCAAGAAGAAATTCAATAATTAAAACTTAATTTACTAACAGTTTTAAATGGTTTTCCCAAATCGACTTCAGATGCAGCACCTAAATAAAAATTCCAATTAGACCATTACAGATAGTAATTATTAATTTCAATGTAATCACCAGTCATTCAAAATCAATCCACAAAAAGTAACAATAATCTGAAAATTAGTTAGCGGGTATAAAACGCTATTGAAAAAATCCCAAAGTTATTATGAATTGTTATCTTTGTATTTATCCTTTTTATAATCAAATCTACTACAAAGTTGAAAATCCAAACACAAATCAAATTCGCTTGTCAATATAATATTCACTAATGTGCAAGGTAACGCCATCAAAGCTCTTCAAATAATTGTACTGTTAAAAATAATAATTACTTCAAGAAAAAAAAAGCAATGACAATTATGACCAATTTAACTAATTGATAAACAAAATAATTCATTTACCATATCATTATTGCCTGCTTCAAGTTTTCAGATGTATTTTGTACGCGTTAATGCTTTCTGCGCATGATCTGGGTCAGTCAAATGAGTCCAATTAGTTTGACCGACCACAAAACCCAACGCCTTTCGTTTTTCCACTGATTTGGCCTCTTCAATATCAGCCCATCGTACCTAAACAATTAAACAACAGTAACCAACAATGTAAATAAAACACAAATTTGTAACACATTTTAATATTGTACAAATATTAAATTACTAAAAAAAAAATACAAATATTTTACAAACCCTTTTCTTTCCAGGTTGAGTTTCACGTTCCTCGTAATCATCTGGAATTTGCAGATAATTTTCAAGACTTTTCGGAGTCTCCAACTTCTTTTTCACTTTCAAGAAACCATCCAGCTTGTCTGTAAATAAAGTCATAATTGTTTTTTAAAAAAACGTTTCTTAAATTAAACAATTTAGTTCTTCTATATTAAACTCTTAATAATTGTTAAATAAACCACAAAGGCCATGGACAGAAAAAAATTGCCAGCAAAAAAAAAAGTAATTTTATTTCGTTAATTTTTGTATTGAAGAACTAAAAATCTCTACAGGTTAAAAGCTTCTTTCAAATTTCATAATTATCTTCTTGGAAAAAACCAGAGCCCAAAGGGTTCCTTAATAAGTCTTCAATGTATTTCTTCAAGATGACATATCATAATTTATCAGCCTTAAAGCCCTAACTCAAGTGTTAAATCGGTTGTACTAAGAATGTTCAAACATTTCCCTAACAGATAAATGTGCGTCGTGAAATTTCCCTAACAAGACGAAACAGTCCTAACCCTATCACATTAATGTAAAAATTAAATGCTCAACTTACCCAATCGTTCCACGGTTGCATCCATTCGCTCCCACTTGCTGGGTGTCACCACTTCCTATAATAATAATGTACAGGAGAATAGGAAGAAGGGGAATAGGGTTAACTTTGGAATTTTACACGTACATATTATATAAACTTCCCTACTTCATTGACAATATGTAATATGTATAATAAAACAATGTAACATAGCGCAAACTATGAACTTGAGCAAATGTAAACACAGTTCGATCAATAATCAGAAAACAATCACTACTGTATATTGTCAAACATCTTAAGAGTTTGATTTCTACTGTTAAGAGTTTAGATATTTACAAAACTGAAAAGTACAGAATATCTGTGTTAAATTTCACAAACAAAATCCAGACTTATAAATTTTCATATACTGGATTATGAAATTGTCAAGCACAATGTAAACATTTGTATTCTTGTTAAAGTGTCAAAAATCTCCTCAAAAATTTCGTTGTCACCTTAAAATCAGTTATCAGTATGATAATGTAAACAAATTTCACAAACCATACTTAAATAATAAAGTTATTTAAAGGCCTTTGTAAACTTACCTACAAAATGCGCGTCTTCATTATTTCACATTGTTTAAGACTTAACGTATCCTTCGCCATAAACGCTATATAGTAAATAATATAAGGCACTCACCAAATCCGGACTGTTTCCTTCATTATCGTCTGCCTTCTTGGAAGTAGAAGATATGCTTGAAAGTACTTTATCTGACTTATTAGTTTCTTTAGAAGACGACGACGTTTCAGCCACTACAAAATCTTCCATTTCCACCTATTAATTTGTATGGATTACTTAAAATCGCCACTTTCAAAATGATAAAAACAAACCTCTTGGATTGTGGCATCTTGAAGTAAAGACCTTACATCCAACTGTAAATAATGACGAGGCGTTTCTTCCCACATATTAATCATCTGCATTTTAAAAATCAATACAAATTGATTTTCAACCAATTTCTTCATGTTAAAAACTAGTAATTACCTTCGTGATTTCATCCAAACTTCGATTATGAATGTTTCTTTTAAAACAAGTTATAGGTTCCATATCCATTTCGCAAATATAAACCTTTAAAAAATTAATGAAATATTAATTAAACGGTCTTAAATTTGATAAAAGCTGTACAAAAGTCATGTCACACCTGAAATCCTTTCTGTCTAGCATAGCTGCCCATTTCGTCAAAATGTTTACAACGATTATTAATGGCATCAACTATTATAAGCGGGAAAAAGCCATCGTCTACTGTTTTATTGAATGATTTGAACAAGCTTCTCCTGTAACTTTCTTCCACTTCGGCTTCATATTCGTACTCCAAAACCTGTGTAAAAAACCATCAAATCAGTTCAGCTGTAGAGGTTAGATTACTTATAAAAAGAATAATTTGCCTTAAGTTTAATAGGTTTCCCAGTCTCCGGATCTTTACCAACTCGTTCTACTTCAATCATAAAGTAGTCGTCAAGAGAAAGAATTCTCGGTGCACCTCCACCGTTTTCAATTTCCTTGTCTTTAATTAACTTGGCAACGTAAGTTTTACTGGATCCTGGTGGTCCTCTTAAAATAATAACGATTCTTGGTGGACGTGTTTTACGACCTTCAACACTTAGTAAATCATTAATGTTTACAGTTCCACTTCTGACTAAATTATTTCTATAAATAACGAAGGAATTAACATATAAACAAACTCCACTAAAAGAAGATCAATTTACCTGTTAGATGAATCTTCATCTTCGATTCTATTTGGAAGTCTGTCAATGTTTGAAGAATCCCATCTTGGAACTAATTTTTCTTTATCTATGAACGGTGAATGAAATACTTCTTCTGCTTGCTTAAGTTCGTTACCAACTAAATTAAAAAAATAAATATTTAAATAAGTAGTAAATGATAAATAAGGTATTAATGATTTCTTAAAAACCTCTATGTGATTGTGGAAATGAACTGGCTTGTTGCAAAGCGCGGCGAAGTTGATCTTCAAGCGGTTTATCAGTAATCTGTGCAACCGGCGTTTTGTTCTCGCCATGTCTATAATCAACCGACTGCATTTTTGTTATGCGGAACGGTTGACGTGATGGTTTTACTGCTAGAAAAACAAAACCATGATAAGTTAATTTCTTTAAATAATATGTGTAAATAACCAATATTAATCACTGGTTTGTAAAGGCTGCTGTTGTTGTTGTTGTAGGGATTGTGTATGTTGTGGCTGAGGAAGAGTTTCACTGACAGAAGGAATTGATGTTTTGACAGTTGATTTGTGATCATAATCAAACGATGTAATCGCAGACATAGCAAACTTTCTTGGTTTAACTTCAACGCTATCCGTTTTTAGACTCCTTTAATAATAAACGTTTCCATTTATATTAAATAATTTCATAAAAAATTCAGATCCCACCTTGAAATCTTGTCATCATATTGACTTCCACTAGAAAATGGAGACTGAGTGGCACTGGTTAGTGAAGAAAAGTCGTCGTTCAATCTTACTGGAGCCACAGAAGAAAAAGAATCTTCTGGCAGAGGCTTCCAATCACCTGAATAGCCCTGTAATAAAATTGATTTCATGACAAGACTTATTTAAGTCATAAAGACCAATTTTAATAACCAACAAATTTGCATTCACAAACTTACGCGGTCTTTTGTTGTTAATGATGGTTGAGATGATAAAGAACTTCCTAAAACTTTGGTTAGTTCTTTCAAGTCCTGTAAAGCTTTTAACTCTTCAGCTGCCTGCTTAATAATTCGTTGTTCTTCTTCTGTTAAAGTTCTCGTAATTGCTCCGCCAATAGCTAAAGGAGTTGTTGGCGTGACTTTCGTAGATGTTTGTTTCTCCGTTATATTTGCTTCTGCCTTCCAATCGTAGCTATCAATATCTAAGTCAGCTGGTGGTACTGCCTTCCATTTGATATCCGCTTTCGATTCATTTCTTTTAAGAATATCAACAGTTTCTTTAACTGGTTCAAACCGGGAAACATTTTTTCGACGTGAAAACAGTTCTGGTTTACGTTCTTCACGCTTTTCCGGCTTTTTAACTGTCAAAATCTCAATGTCACTTGATGAACTTCGCCTATCACGAGAATTACGTCTAGATTTTGAACTAGATCTAGATCTAGACCTAGATCGACGACGAGACCGATATCTCGAATCTCTGTAATTCCTTCTTGAATAAGATTTACTTTCAGATCGGCTATCCTCACGGTCACGAGATGATTTTCTGAAATTTCGAGATCTAGAAGGACTTTCCGTCTCTTTTCTGTGTTGGTAACGCGGTTTCGGCTCAGGTTCAATTGGTTCTTCAGGCGCTTCATAATCTTTAATATCATCCAAAAAGACAAAGTTATCTTCATCGAATTGATAATATTTTCTGCCATCTAACACATCTTCTTTAATTTCCTCATAATAAAGTTTTACCTCACATTTCTGTGACTTAACATTTTCGGTAAGTGGTTCCTGTGGTTGAAATGTTTGTGCGCCCGAGTTAAGTGTAATCTGAGGAGTAACTAAAAGTGCAGGTTTTGGTAACAATGCCGGTTTAATTCCCATAAATGGATGTCTGTTTCCACCAAGTATTTTTAATGGTTGCTTCTCCCCGACACTTTGTTGCTTTTCACTCAACGGTCCCTCATCTGACTTTAAATTACTTTCATTAATGTTATCGTTAAACCAAACACCACCACTATCATCAGGTTTTGACACATCAAGGCTAAAATCAGTTTCATTTTCAAATGGATCGTACGGTTCGTTTCCATCTACATTATCAACGGCTTTATGCACACTTCGTCCACTTTCTAATATTGTCTGAGCGTCTTTAGCGTTTTCAACAGTCGGTGGAATTAAAGCGACGTTTAACATTGATTTTTCCACAATAGGTTCAGGAGATTTATATCCACTTAAACGAGCCAATTCCAACATTTCGGATTCTTCATCATATTTTTCATCCAACTCTTCATCATTTTTGACATTCTCAGCTACAAAAACCCACATACAATAAAAATACATTCAATAACTATGTAATAAAAAAGACCATATTGATTTACCCGTCATGCTGTTTAAATCCACTTGCTGTGCATATAACTGTTTCATTTGCAAATGTCTGTCGAGTAAATGAGTTCTCCAATCTAACCACTGCTTTTCAAACCTTAGATATTTTTCTTTATCAGGATGATTCTGATTTTGCCTTCTCCATTCATCGAATTGTTCATTCCACTGTTTTAATTGATTTTCAAAATCTCGCAAACACTTTACCAAAAGATCTAATGCTTGACTTCCTTTGGTGTTTACATTAGAATTCATCTCACTATTGACAACTGCTATCGACGAAGTCGATGGAGCTAAGCCTTCGGCAATCTGTCGCTGTTCTTGAACTGAAGCGGGAATAACGGCTGTAACCATAGGAGCTGATATAACAGGAGCAGGCGGTTGTGTTATAGGAACAGTCGGTGCAGATTGAAACGGCATAACATTCAGCATAGTCATCTGTTGATTAGGAAAATATCCCGTAGTTGGAACTGATTCTGTAGCTGGGATCTATGAAAATCTACATTAAAAAGCACAACGCAAAATGCAATATGCATTTACACTTACGACAGCTACATTTTGTTGAATAAAAGGTATTTGTTGAGGTGGAATTTGTGGATACATTGGATTCTGTTGGAGTTGTATTGATTGATCCCATAGTTGCTGTTGATTTTGCTGCTGCCAGTTTTTGGCTTGCTCTTTCAAGGTGTCAAGTCTCTCCTTCTCTTGCAGTGTTTTCGGTGCCAACTAACAATATATAACAGTATCGTTGTACATTCACAAAATTTGAGATACAAATAATTTAATCAATTTCACCTCTATCGTAGTGTCGTCGATATCGATTTTGGAAGTCTTGACATTTTCAGTCACTTTATCTTTAGCAAATGTTTCTACTCTGATTCCATTAGTTTGCTGAACTTCGGCGCCAGAACTATCAACGGTTTGGTTTCTTTGATTTGCTGTGTTATTGCTCCAGCGACTCCAGTCCCTTTTTTGCGACTGATTTTGCTGTTGCAATGGTGAATTTTGTTTAGGTAAATGTAAAAGAGATGGTATATTATGATGAGTCTGTGACACTGGTATATATCCTTGTTGTATTCCAGGATTCCATTGGCCGAGTAATGATGGTGGTTGCAAATGACCAGCAGCAACACCAGCACCAGGCATTTGACCCATGTTATTTATTAAACCTCTGGGACCCACGCCGGTATAATAAAGTCCATTCCATTGGTTCCATCCATACATTTTCTTTAAACGTTATAGTATTTAACAACGATTCTTTCACATAGTATTTTTCTTTTCATAAATTATTGTTTTCAGAGTTATACTAACACAAACAAATGATATCAACAACAACCTATACACTGTATAGTTTACAGTTCATTACGTTGAAACTGGTTTCAAATTCATCACAAACTCGATTCTTCTATTGAATATCTAAATTATTACAATCTTCAAAATAATGGTTTCCAACCTATGGTTCATGAGATTAATTACATTAATTTAATATTAATTTGCATTTCTTTAATGGCATTTATTAGTAAGCTGCTTAAGTTAGTTCTTGAAAATGAATAAATAGTTTATGTGGCATATTGCTGGATTCAATGCGAAGCACATTATATAAAACGTTTTGGCAGCCCCCTAAGCTAGGCAAGCATAATAATTATGATGTCGATTTAAATGTTAACATCTAATCGGAGAGCCCAATTGATCACTAGATATATCAGTATAATTAATTATGACAAATTATTAATGATTACCTGTCACTTTTTTACTTTCGATCATCAGATTAATTTTCTGATGTTTTCAATCGTATTATTGACAGTCGTCCCCTCATGACATGTCCCCTATTTACGCGGGTCATTTCCCGCAAATTCTTTTATAGCCAATCATGAAAGCAGGGTTTCGGTTTGTTTACATTCGACGTCATAATGGCCGCCGAGTTAAGTTCATATTAAACAAGAGGGATGAAAGCAAATAACTGCGCTAAATCCTTATTGCCAACTTAGGTTGGACATCGTGTAATCGGTGTCCAACCTATGCTATTATGATTGAATAACCCAGCTTTATTTTAACTTGGCATTTTCAAGGTTCGCCTCTCCAGATTTTACGGACAATCGAGCACGGAGTTATAGGGACTAAGAGACTTCGTTGCCGAGTATGTATCGAACGTCAGCGGCATGGGTTTTTAAAACGTCAAATTATTCAACATTGATTACTTTGTCAAATAACTGTCTACAGAAGTATAATAGTCAATTAAAATATTCAAGAATTGTTTACAAATTTTATTACTTTTATTAAAAACCTTCTAATAAACATATCTATATGATTTCCGCTTACATTAATCGATTTAACAATATTTTATTTGAGTTTTATCTTCCCGTGAAATAGGGGCCGTCAAAGTGCGGAGCATGTTCGGCATCGTTGTCATTACAAACTCCGTACTTCGTCTGTCCATGGATATCTATTGTAGATAATAACTACACACTTTCGAGGTTTTTAGAAATCCCCTTCAAAAGTCATTGACAATGTTTTGTGGGCGCCCTCGTACACGTTATATAGAAGATTTGCATTTACTAAACTAATTTTCTCAATAGTTCAAAGAGGGCGCTCATAAGGCATCTTAAATCAACTTTAATAGACATATTTCTAAAAGTTTGAAGGTGTGCTTACCTTATTCATAATAGAGGTTTATGTTTTATTTTAATAAAAGTTATTTGTAACTGATCTTAGTCGGTAAAAATAGTCAAATAAGTGTTTTTATATAGTTATTGGTTGATTATAAGTATTTTGCAAGTTTCAAAATAAGTTTTAAAAAATTGTTGTGTTTTTGAGTTAAAGTGAATGTCAGCAGATATAAAGACTTGATACTAAATTTCAAAGAAATATTAAACACTAATAAAAACCATAAAAAATAGCTGCAAATTATATTAACACTATGATAAATACTAAATAAAAAATATATGTGCCAATTGTTTTTGATATTTAATAAAAATATTAAAAAATCACTATAGCTAACGTCTATAATTGTTAGCAAATAAACATAAACATTTTATTTGCGTTAAACTTCATAATTTAACTTAATCTTTAATGGATTTTATTGTTGTTTGTTCACTTGTTGTAGTTGCTTTAATGCGTTTTAAATTAAAAAAAAACTCATGTTTACAATATAATACTGAACATCAACTTTCTCATTTGCAAACACAAACTTTGTGAAAATAATTGTAAACAAATTAAATATAATAAAACAAACAAAAATAACTAAATCAACTTAATTATAACATATAAATAAACAATTGAATATGTATTTAATAACGTTTTCATCACAAAATAATACATAAAGTTTTAAAATTTGAATTAATGAAAAACAGAAATGATCACACTGCTTTATTTTGTTTAACGTTAGCTTTAACTTGCTCTTCTTACGTAGTCCGTAAAAAATAAAACAATTGACGTATCATTAAACGTAACGTTAGTAAGTATAACGTAAAAACGTTAACGTTAATGAAAAACTAATATGAATATAGCTTAAATTGCGAACGCCAAAGAGACATACTTCCATCTCTTTAACGTCCGCAATGAACAGGTATAAATAGCAACTGCGCCAAAACTCGAGATGGCGCCAATTATATAATTTTATTAAACCCATAAGGTCCCTTTACAGCATGTTAATCGAGCATCATTTTATAAGGGAAAAAAACCACAAAAACAGACGAAAACAGTAAAATTGATTCTTTTTAATATAATTTTTTTAAGTAAAGTTATTAAAATAATTATAAAACGAAGTTGATGATGAATTCTACTGGTTTAAGCGAAGATGTGATGGCGAGATGAGAGTATGTATTTGCGATACTCATTATTTGCAAAATATAAAAAAATAATTGAACAAGGTTATTTTATTAACATATATTTTAATATCTGTTAATTGCCAGTGTTACAAGTCTGCAATCGATGGTAAATACTGTAACATGTAAACGTTATTTCACTAGTGTTTGCGTCTGAATTTCTATTTCCAATATTGATGAAGAATCGTCCATCAAATCCGCAATGCATTGAGAATGCTAAAAGTAAAATTTTTATAGCAATAATTAGTATATTTTTACTTATGACCGCCTGTATACTTGCTGTCCAAGATGTGCCAATATGGTAAACGTAATAACAGTTCTCATCATTATAAATGCGATTTGAAAAAACCGTTGAGTTTCCAACCCAGTTTCAGTTGAAGTTGTAGAATCATCAATCTAAACAACAAATGAAAGCATACGAACAGAAGTAGTCGGTGGAAAGAAGTCGTTAAATCGTTGTCTAACTTTTGAAATCATTCGATGATTCACAAGGTATTTTTTAGTAATTTTCTTAATATTTATTGTAGTTATTTTAAAGCTACTATAAAGTATTTTATGTAAACTCTTCTCCTTTTCTGTTCTTTAATGTGATCGAAGCTTTTGCTTGCTGTGTAGTAAATATACCTGAGAAAAGCGCCGAATAAATCTTTGCAAAGAATCATAAAAACAGCAATTACGTTTGTTAATATTGTCACAAAATTTAGTGGTCCGTTATCTGAATACCAAAACGTTCGTTTGAAAAACTATTTCGTTTCTTAGTCCAAATTGAATTTTGGTGATGAAAATTAGACCCACCAATCCGAGGCACTCTTTAATCGATCGATTGATTCTCTGAAGTTCTGGTAAAAAGTTGCATTAGATTAAATTATAATTTTTTTTTCTCAATACGAATTAGGGTCATTCCAACGAATGTGTGTGTTATTTTTAATAAAAAAAATCATATTTATATTTGACACTTTAAATTTACAAAATGTAATTTCTTGAACTGTTTTCATGGTTACTTTTTGTGTTTTCGCCCAGACGGCCTGTCGAAATGTTGCTTCATTCCACCAGCCTGATTGGCGTGAAATTTTAAATTTTGTCCAGTTTCTTGGGCCCAAGCAGATTCAAACTGCGTTGTATCTTGGTCCAACAGATGAGTATATTTTGTACGGCCAGACCGACCAAAGTTTTTCACTTGCATCACTTTAGGCAAGATTGTCTTATCAAAATGATCTTCCAAAGTTGGTTGCGCAAAATCTCTTTTGAAGACTCCATCATCGACATCCTAAATTTT
This sequence comes from Helicorthomorpha holstii, assembly GCA_013389785.1. NCBI lineage: Eukaryota > Metazoa > Arthropoda > Diplopoda > Polydesmida > Paradoxosomatidae > Helicorthomorpha > Helicorthomorpha holstii. The sequence goes on from JAAFCF010006680.1 coordinate 29,701,345, forward strand.
GAAACAAAATGTCATTTTAATATTGTATAAGTACAAAGTTTAGAAGTTTTTCATTAATATAAAAAGGAACATACCATGTAGAAAGCACCACGATGATAATACTTTTGAAGAAACTTGTATTTTCCTTTGACTGCCTTGTTAACCAGAACTTTAGGATTGGCTCGGAAGTCGGCTCTTCTTTCTTCCTCAGTCATTCCGTGTATTTTTTCAAGATCTAATCGTTCTTTCTCTCTGGTTTCTCGTTCATCTCTATCTCTCTTAATCCTCTTCAATTCCCTCAATTTCCACTGTTCATACTCAGTTTCGTCATTATCGTCACCAGAATCAACTGCTGCGAACTGGTCATTTATCTTAGACTCCTGGATTTCTTTCCTGGCCTCTTCTTCCACCAACTATTTAAAATAAATACATGTCAGTCTCTTAGACTTGTAGTAATTATATGATCTTTAAATTACTTTCAACGAATACTTTCTTCTCTCTTCCGCTAATTTTTTTGCTTCTAGTTCTAATTCTTTTTCCTTCGTTTCTAAAGCTTCTTTTTCCTGGATTGTAATGCGCTCTTTCCTGTTAATTTTCACAACATTTAGTTACAATTCCAAATCAAATACTTAAATATACTCAGTTCTCATACTTTCTCACAAAAACTGGTTTAAGTCTTGGATTCGCTTCTTCTTCTGAGTCTGTGTATTCTTCGTACTCCGATTCTTCTTCGGATTCTTCCTCATCAGATTTCCCTTCGTCATCTTGAACTGTATCCATTGCTTCTTGTTCTTTATCCATTCGGTCTCGAACTTTCATTCGAAGCATCGCACGGCGTTCCTCGATTTGCTATAATAAATAAAATCGCATTGAGGAAATCGTTTACATGAAATTAGACTTGGCATGAAAATGATTACTTACGGATTCGTCCAAATCTTCGTTGTCGGTGCTTTCATCGTCGTCATCGCCACGAATTCGTTCAGCTGCTCGATCTCTCTCAATTTCTTCTTCTTCAACTTCCTCCTCATCGTCATCTTCTTTACTTTGCAAAATTTGTGGCGCATGAATGACTCTGTGTCTTTCAAGTCTGAAAAAGTTTCGTTACAGTTACGTTTACATGAAACAGTTGTAGCGGATTCATAATTTAAAAACCACGAGTTACCTGTCTTCTACATCAGCTTCTACTTGACGTTGT
>JAAFCF010006680.1:29707738-29730236 GCA_013389785.1 Helicorthomorpha holstii
TGTTTATGGGTGAAGATAAAATAAGTTGAGTGTTGAGTCTAAGTCGATCCGTCCACTACAATTACCAGATCTATTTCGATGAAAAACTTCTTAAGTTGTTCATAATCTGAAGAAAAAAAAGTAACCTGAAATGAGAAAGATTAAAGGAGGAGCCTAAATGGCTATTTCAGTGTATTGTTCCCTTCCTTTAGCTATTTTAGCAGGTAGGTCCTCCTCCACCTCTTCCTCCTCCTAATTCTTCTTCAACCTAAAAGTTAAAACCCATGGATGAACAAATACAAGAGCAAAAACAAATTATACAGGGTGACCAATCTAGGTATATTTTTAAATTACTGTATTGATAAATAATTCATATTAATTTTCAAGAATTGCAATGAGAAATTGCATCTATTGTATATGATGCTAAATTGTAACTATAATTATAAATTGGAAATAAACATAATAAAAAATGGTAATAAAACTTGATGGTAAATAACAGAAATATTGCTACAAATTTAAATTGTAAAAACAGCTTCTAAATGGCAAAGCTGGAGGATAAAGTTTAAATGAAGATGCTAAACTGTAAAAAATGATGTCAAATTGTAAAATATGATGCTAAATTATAAAAATGCTGCTAACTATTTAAAAAATCCATTTTTGATTGAATTGATGCTAAAATCCAAAACATGATGGTAAATTGCTAAATTATGATGCTAAATAGTCAAAACATGATGCTACATTGCAAAACATCATTCTACATTTAGTGAAAAAATATTCGACGTTATTTGCTAATGGAAATTACGTTTGACACCCTGTAGCTGAGATGGTGATATAATAATATAAAGCAAGATGCTATATGTTGTGTTTGTGTGTGTGGCCGCCCTAATTTCACGTTTGACACACCTTTTTTGTCAAATGTTACCTAAACCGAAAAAGTCAAGACCTCCTCCCCCTCCCTTAACTTAGCTTCCTTCATTCATTTCGATATGCCCTGCTTATAAAATTAAATGCATTTATTATTTTCATGGAAAGCCATTACATGACACGTGACCAAAGCGACACATAAATTCAACAAAAATATTATACTTATCTTACTTAATAATAGAAATAAAAATACTCGTTGACATTTCAACTCTAATTCTTTGCTCATTTAATTCGGCTATATTTTTTAGAGTAAATAATAGTGAGTATAGGTCATTAAGTAAACTATAATATCACGCACAATGAGCAAAATCTTTTATATTAAAAGCAGGAAAGTACAAGTTAAATTAAAGTCCAAACGTTTTAAGGAAAAAAATGGATTTTTTAAAGTTATGCACTGAAGATTTTTAGTTAAAATTTACCTAAAATAATTTAATTCAAATTTAAATTCAAAATTGTACTTTTTGACAAAAAAATTAATACAGTATATCGTCAACTTCATAAGAAAACTAAATAACTTTATTATTACTTAAAAGTTTCCTCTTAAACTAACGAGACTAAATGACATTAGTTTAAATAGAAATCTGTCTCGCATCTTTATATCCGGAAATTTTGTGATTAAATTGCCCAACAGCTTAGTCATCATTAAAAAATCTACTTACATCACTTAAATGTGTGCAAAGAGAAAAATACTATTATATTTTTTTTCAGGAACTGTTTTTTTCCAATAATGTTTCTACTGAATAAAGCACAGACTGTTGTTATGATGAAGGTCAGGGGCATCGCTCTCTATTACGTCATGTTAAATATTTATTTAGTTAGGGCGTTGACCTACATACACACAAACCTATATTTCCCGATTATCAAAATAACCCCTCTAGGAAATCATTTAAAGTTCATTCATCACTTTGCTTTAAATAACTTTATAAACAAAACTATACTTTATTATACAGTAACTTAAACTTAGTATTTTCTTAAACAGCTGATTTGAACTAAAACAAGCAGGTCGCCATGGAAACAACGCATTTTTATTAATAAACACAAAATTATCATAGTAACAAGCAATGTTATCATAGTAAATTTTTTTTTTGATAATCGAATTCATTCGAATTGCTGCCGTGATTGCGACGAACGTCATCGGCCTTACATTTACCGTCAACGTAACAGTTCTGCCGCTGTTGGTTAACTATTCTCGGCAGCAAAACATCAACCGTGAAATCTTCTATGAATTTTTGGTAAATCACTTTAGATCATTATTTATGAAAAAAATTCTTTAGGGCATTAAATTAATAATATGTAGCTTTTTAAATGTAATTTTATTTAAAGGAATATTGTTCATTAATGAGATTTTTCAAGTCAATTTAATTTCTTTTTTTTAACCAAGACTTTCTTACTTTGTGGCTTTTATGGGAATTGATACTGATAGTTTATTTCAAGTAGAGAAGTTCATTGACTTGAAATTGAAACTTTTAACAATAAATTTCAGTTTGATCAGTTATTTCATACTGTTCACTAATTTTGCCAGATTAAACACACCGTAACGTTTTTTGAGTTGGAAAACCACATAATTTTGTGACTAATTTGCGGAAATACAGTATTGGAACTGAGTTTTAATATTCGTCCTTAGTTTGATAATTTCTGATACTGTATATCAGATGCAATTATAGTGGCTTATCATGTAAAAGCTAATAGCTAATGGCTTGTAATGTTTAGTAAAATTAAATAATATGACTTTATATTATAATTAATTAAAAAAATTATTATTAATTTATTAACATTTAATTGATTAACATAATCAAATTATCCGTATCAAATAAACCGCAAAGGATACTTTTAATAGTACCGGTAAATAAATAACGCAACTAATGTGCTTATAATAAAAAGATTTTTAAGTGCGTTCTTTTATAAACATGGTTTATATTAAAATCCGCTTGGTTGCAGCAGATAATAAATAGCTGATTTCAACTGTTTGTAAAATAAAGCAACTCTTTTAATGTTGTTAATATAGTTGTTAAGTGCGTCCTTTACTAATACTGTGTTTGCAAAGCAGGACAATGTTTTTTTCAAGGAATAATCGCTGAATTATTTTTAATTTTAGACTTAACATAACTAAGAAATCCTTTTAAATGAAGAAAACATTTATTGGAGAATAAAAAGCTTAAATAACATACTTTAACACACTTCATTGTATTTTGTAGTTTAAATTTCTAAGAATTTCTTACACAGCTGATAACTAAAACAATGCAGGTAGTCATGGAAACAGCGTCATTTTCATAATAGACACAAAATTACCATAGTAACAAGCAGTAAAAAATTCAAAAAAATCGTTAAAGAATGACTCACTACTATCAATTTATAATGACAGTTTTATATGAATTTATTTGATATAAAATTTATTTAAGTTTACAGTGGTTAAATTGCTGCCGTGGTCGCGACGAACGTCGGCGGCCTTACGCTCACCGTGTTTCATCGACGTAAAAGATGTTCTGCCGCAGTTGGTTTACTATTTTCGGCAGCAAAACATCTACCGTAAAAACCCCTCTGAATTTTGGTAAATCGCTTTAGGTTATTATTATTTTTTTTTTATAAAAATGCTTTTATTTCATTATTTTCTTAATTTGGGTTTTATAATTCATTTTGAAGTAATTCAATCTGAACGATCATCAATATAGCTCATTAATGGATTTTTCATGTAGGTTTAATTTTATTTGGTAACTAAGATTTAACTGTCTTATATTGAGCTTTTATGATAACTGATAGCTATTTATTTCAAATATAAAAGTTCATTGACTTGAAATTGAATCTTTTAAAAATAAATTTCATATTGATCAAGTTTCCCATACTGATCAGTTTTTTCCAGATTAAACACTCCGTAACGTTTATTTAACTGTGCCACTAATAGTTAATTTACAATAAGCTAGAAATAATTAATGCAAAATTTTATTAGAATTACAGGTGTTAAAAACATTACGGTATACTGGTATTTCTTATCATTTTTTTAATTACCAGTAGTACACGTGCCACAATAAGAGAATCACTAGTATGAGAAAACTTGTGAAAGTGACGTACTTAAACAGAAACGTTACGGAATATCCAGCGTAAGCAATAATCAAAATCAACGTTGGTTTTTTCGTTAATGGAGCAATACGTGTACTATAAAGTTTGCAAAGTTTTAAAGTTTCTACTTAATATTTACATATTATATTTTTGTCTGACACTTTAGATGTAAAAGTTGAAAGTCCAAAGACTGTGCTAATTACCCAATCAATGTCATCGATTAGGCTATTTATAGGTGGAAGCTAAAACTTTTGCTAAACTGGCCATGAAATCCTGGCAAGTATCAATCAAATTTAGTAACTATTAAGTTATAAAACTGTCATAACTTATATAAAAGTTTCTGTAACATCATAAACTAAGTAAAGTAGTAATCATTAAACAGTAATAATGTCGTCATCTGAATGTTGTGGCATGTTTACTGTAAATTCCAGGAATGAACGCCAAATATTTTTTATATTCGATAACGAATTTTGCCAAAACGAAGAGGATGATCCAAAAGATGCCATCGTATACTTTTATCCACACGAAGTAATACTGTAAAATATTAAAACGAATAATAAAATGTGATTTAATTTTCATTTCTCACGACAATTCAATAGACAAGCGACAATGTACGCTGCACCTTATGCTGTCAGCTGATGGGAATGTGCCGATTTATGAGTTCGTGTTTTTCTCCAGTCTCGCTCGTCCGACTACAAAAAGGAAAGTTTTGTATTAAATACATTGATAAATATACACTAGTAAGTCTTTATTAACTTTGTATATAAAATATAATATCAGTTTTGATATATAAATGATATTCACAAGGCTCTTAAAGGAAATAACGACATGCCAGACACGGTTTTGGAAAGACAACTTGAAGCACTTGTTGGTCTATTTGTGTTTTATTATAAAGATTTTAACACCGTGTTTAACGTAAGTTAATACTTCAAATACTAATTTTAATAAACGCAGTAACTGTACTTTAATGCTGTAATGTTTTTCAACGCATACGGGAATCGCTGAAAGCTATGTAATTCATGTGGCCAGACAAATGATTGAAACTAGGTGAAAACAGGACCGCTTCTTCTTGAATAATTGAAGAAGAATCACAAGTCATAATGATTTTCCCAGTATATCCAAACAATTATTAAACTAAATATCATTAGAAAATCGGTGCTCCCTTCTTGAAGAAGGTCAAACTTTCCATGAAACGTTAACTACCCTGCTATCACAAATGCTTTACAAGTTTACTTGGACCTCTGCTATATTTTTGAGGTTGCAAATAAGATAAACCATTTCTTGAAATTGTTTGTGATTTTAATTAGAAACTAAGATTTTTTAAATGAGGTTGTGGTTTTTTATCAATAGTTCAAGAGTAAGTGGTCCAATTTTCACTATGTTTCAATAATCTATCTGGTCATATGGCTCTATTGTGTTTTACGTATAAACGTTCTCCGTGAAATCAAATGAATTGATTAAATGTTGCATTTACAACACTTAATCATTGACTTCTCAAATTTGCTTAATAACGTGTCTACTAAACGAATGAATATGTTTTAAAAGTAAGGTTATAATTTGTTTTATAGATGTTTAGCTGTAATCGACACGAATTTATCAATTACATGACTGATGTTTGGAGTCAGTTGTTAAATTTAACTCAACATGGAGGAAAGAGTGTGTCACTAACGTTTGACATTATTCCACATTTGAATATGCCACAAGTAATTAACTTTTAGCATGATATAAAACATGAAAATTTATACTAAACTACTGTAATATATAGAGTGCTGGTTTGCTGTTTTTACAGACATCACAATTATTACAAGCATGTCAACGATTTTCTGGTGTTTATGCTGGTTGTTTATTCTGTGATCGCCGGTAACTTTTCTTATTTCATCAAATTATGCCTGGCTGCCTTTGATGTATCATAATTTCTAAACTTTTATAGGGTCATGTTCTCCCAACTTTCCACTAGTATTTTAAGTAAACTTTCTTTTGTATGGCTGAAACAAGTAAGAATACACATTAGATATGTGAATACTAAACACAACATTAATAACTTTTTTAAAGAGAGTTCCTGGGGAATATTTAAAAGTGCCTTATGAGCTTCCAGGAGGAATAACGCTGGTGTCCGTGCATCTGACCCAAAACGAACTTCATGAATTAGAGTTAGTTTGCCGAAATGGTGACCTGTCTCACAGTTTTAATGGTGAAGTTACGAACACGTCGGAAAGTTTGTCGACTTTGTCTTTCGATTCAAGCCCACTTACAGCTGTCGAAACGGCATTTTCAAATACTCCAGAAACGCCATTGTCTTCAACAAGTGCCAGTGCGACGTTATCATTTACGGACGACTCGTCTAGATATTCAGTTGACACGTCATTAACAAATGGAACCGATCAATCGTCAGTTACAAATACAGACGATGTTCAGAGCGAACTTTCGCAGTTACAGCAGCGAGTTTTGTACGTTCAGCAATACAATGACACCACACTTGTAATAATTTTGGATGAAGATTCAGCAAGAAATCAAAACACGATTTATGGGCTGGTAATTTGAATGTTGTAAACAATTAAACTTATTTTAGCGATTAATTTCTTTTAAAAACATTTTCATAGTGGAAGTTGTGTACTTCATCTATTATGTCTCTTGAAACTGATGTAAAAAATTGTATTGAAAGCGCATCAAAACAGGCAGCTGCATCAGAGTTAAACTACTTTTACATACAATACGACAAGGTTTGGCAGAAAGCTCAAGGTATGTTTAAATAAATGTTTTCATTGTTGTACTCAGTTGTGTACTTACATGCTTAAATGTTTAGGCAGTGGGCTAATTACAAACGAAACTGATCTTAATGGTCAGTCATTCAGTCGATGTGTTCAGTTACTTCATGAAGATTTTATCAGTGAGCCTCAGCTTTACGAAATTACAGTAAAAAGCGACGATGTAATTGTTTATGGTCACTCTCTGGGTTCCAAGGAGACTTATTTCACTTCTCTACACCCTTCGGTCAAACCGTCCACATCTTCAACGTCTTCCTCTGGTAGTTGCAAAACATCACGAGGCTTCCCACTGCATTCTGATTTGACAGCAACAATTGCTGCGAAAGCTAAGCGAAAATTAGCGAAAGACCAACGTCTTATTCTTTTATGATTAATTACCAAAGTAATTACGAGAACAAAGCAAAGATATAATCATATACAGCAGGTCGATTATAGGTGCGTATTAAATACATTATCCAGATTTAACCAGTATTATTAAACAAAAAATAGCAAAATTGATGTAAACGATATACAGTACAAAAATGATGGGGTGCTGACCTTTTAAGTTAATGTAAATATTGATTCTTTGGCCATTATCCAGATTGATTAAAACATCTGGTGATTCACAATGTGATAAAGATTGTCACTCGTCTAAACAGTACTTCCATATTTATTGAATTTTATTAACGGTTGTTTATGAATGATTATTATTAAGAATTTGAAATATTTTAAATAAAATTTTTTTTGACAAAAATAGTAATATAATTATTAAATTAGGTAAAAATTGTTAACTAAAATAATTGAATTTTAACGTTTTAGCCAGTGAACAAATTTGCCATGAACAAATTTCTGATGTTTACAGTGCTAAAATTAACGCAAAACACGGTTATTTATAACTTAAAACAACTTTTTGTTGGTCAATGTTCTCCCTAATTAAATGTTTTATTCGATAAACACGTAAACAAACATTGAGGGGTGGTAAACAACTGCCAATTTCGTCAACTGCGATTTCCCTTATTCATCGTTCCTAAAAGACAATCAAAACTTTTATTTTTAGAAAATAATTACTTTTGAGGTGACTAATTATTGGTTGAAATTCAAAGACCTGTAAATTTAGCATCACATCGCCAGACAGTTAGCAAATAGCAATTAATATCTTTCAATTTCTGGAGGGGAGACAACTTGACTGAGAATATATAAATATGGAGAAAACGTTGAAAAATGACAGAAATACAAAAAGTTTTCATAAGTAAAGTAGCTTCTGAATTTTCCTATAAACAATTTGGGAAATTACTTTAATCAACAAACAATAAAAAGGTAAAAAAAACAAAAATATTTTTTATATATACAGTATAGTGTTTAAAATACCTTTTTTTTAAAAATATTTTTTAGAAATCGATAAAAATGGTTAAAATGATACTTATTGGTATTTTTCTTGTGCTTGGCTTGGAGCTGTCTACTTGTGCACCTTTTGATAACTATAAGAGTAAGTAAAAAGTTACAAATTAACTAAAATTACAACTTTATAAGTAAAAACGTTACAGGGGAAATCCATTCAAGTTCTACCTGTCCAAGTAACAGTTACAATCAATGTACTTACTCCAGCAAAAGGTGCACTAATGATGCCCAATGTGGATCAGGACAAAAATGTTGCTCATCAATAAATTCAAATTCTGTTAAATCATGCTGTTTAACCATCAGCTATTACAATAACGACCATTATAACGATGACCGTGATTATAGCAGTCACAGTACCAACTCGCATAGCAGTCAGGATAGTCAAGGAAATCACTATAGCCATGAAAGTGATGCTTTTGATGATTCTGAAGACTATTATCATAGAAAGCCAGTAACACCTTATAGTGGTCTACCATTAATCAACAACAATAATGGTCCAACAATTAATAACAACAATGGGCCAACTATCAACAATAATAACAACGTTAAAAAGACTAAGAATAACGATAATAGTGTTGAATCTTCTGACGATGAAAACGACCAAGATAGTGATAGTAACTTTAATGACAATGAAAACGACCAAGATAGTGATAGTAACTTTAATGACAATGACAGTAGCTTTAATGATAATGACAGTGACAGTAATTTTAATGACAGTGACGATGAGGACCGCAAAAAAAGACAAGCTAATTTAAATCACAGTGGCACCAAGGACAATAATAGAAATACCAAACAAACAAAAGGCAACCAGCATGGAAATAATAACCATCATTATAATAATTAACTGATTTATTGATAAAAACTTTAAACTTTTTTAAAAAGTGACTTAATTGAAAATAAGTTGTACATGTACTATAATTTTGCTGGACCAGTGATACTGTTCAATTTAATAAACTTTTTTTAACAAATTAATTCTCCTGGTAATTACATTTTTAATTAATATGTTCGAAAAAAAAAAACAGACTTAATTAATCATTTTAGTCATTTTTTGTTGGTAATTTGGTCAGTACCGGTAATGGTCAACTTGCTAATCGATGGTTATTAAGAAAATGCTATTGGAAAGTATGTCTCACGAGACAATGGTTGCCACTCATTTGAAAAATATAAAGACGGCTACACACAAATAATATTCGTTTATATTGAGAGTTGAACAAATGTACGGTGTTTTACTGACATTTTTAAATAAAAATAAAAATGAGACATGACATTACACAATTTTAATGCTAAAAGGATACATGAATAAAATAAAATAAATAATAATTTGAAATGTTAGATAATAAAAACTTGTTTATTTAAATGCGCTAATATAAATTCGTGTTGGTATAGCAGTAACGAATGTCGGTGTACAACAGCCTTGGTAGTTAAGCTTAAATCCAATATGGCGGTTAGTGAATGAGGTGGGAAAGAGAAATGTTTGTAAGGAAAATGAAGAACAAAGCCCGCGGTCAGTTACAGTTTTATCTACAGTTTTCGCCCTCAAATATATAATAAGGTACATATGTTATTATATAATTGTATTGCAAGAAATAACATAATGTCGAATATAATCAACAATTTCTAGCGTGGCGGCCGCCTGTTAATTCGAATGTAAGGAGCCGCTTCTATGGTGTTTTACTATACTGTACTGTATTTTGAATGAGTACATTTTCTTGTCATTTATAAACGTTGAAAAAAATACAAAAATCTAAAGTTTAGTGGATTATTGTAAATATGTAAGGTGTTGAAAATGTTATGTAATGTTAAAATTTAAGGTATATTTTATCATTTTATGTTTAGTTGTAATGATAAAAATACTGTAAGTGGTAGTTGCATTGACTGGCTTTTATTTGAAATAGGAATAGTCGAATAAAGCCGTCACTTACAACAGAAAACCGCAGTTTTATGTGACAAACAAGTATTTTACTATAATAAGAGCGTGTACAATTGTATTTAAGTTATTAGAAATAACAATTTGTGTCGTAAAAGACAAATTTGATACAGTATATTGAATGACAAATGTTGCTATTAAGGGTATTGATGTTGTCTTAAAAGTTAAATTTAGTTACGTAAAGCCTGAGTATTTTGTACATTATGGTACTATATAGATTAATTGATTATATTTTTCTTCAAGGTTTGATAATCGTTTGGTAACCAGAGGAAAACCAACATGGAGACAAAGTTCAGCATCATGCAACCGGACACATCCCACATTTCTTGTTTGTATCCTGAAGTTTTAGCGTTAATTTTTAGCTATTTGCAAGTACGTGACCGTGGTCGAGCATCTCAAGTTTGTTTGGCCTGGAGAGACGCTGCATATCACTGCTCGGTTTGGCGTAACGTCGAGTCAAAACTTCATTTGCGACACAAGAATCCATCGCTATTTCCCAGCTTAGTTAAACGTGGTATTCGCCGTGTGCAAGTGTTGAGTCTTCGTCGTTTGCGCGATATAATTCACGGCATTCCAAGTTTGGTGAGTCTTAATTTAAGCGGTTGTTACAACGTCACTGACTCTGGTTTATCTCATGCTTTTACTCACGAGTTACCCCATTTAACCGTGTTAAATTTAAGCTTATGCAAGCAGATCAATGACTCCAGTTTAACGCGTTTGGCTCAATGTTTGAAGAATTTGGAAGTTCTGGATTTAGGTGGGTGTAGTAATGTTACCGACAAAGGGTTGTCACTGATTTCCCAAGGACTCAAGAAACTTAGGAGTCTAAATTTACGAAGTTGTCGGTACATTACCGACGAAGGGATCGGTCATTTGGCTGGATTGCATGGTGATAACACTTATGGGAACCTAGAACTAGAGGAGCTGATCTTGCAGGACTGCCAAAAATTGACTGACGATGCTCTTCGTAACATAAGTTTAGGTTTGCACGGTTTAAAAAGTATTAATCTTAGTTTTTGTGCCAATATAACGGACATCGGCCTGAAATATATCGCCAAAGTTAACAAACTTGAAGAGCTGAACCTGAGAAGTTGTGATAACATTAGTGACATCGGTATGGCTGCATTGGCTGAAGGTGGGAGCCAAATTTCCAGTCTGGACGTGAGCTTTTGTGATAAAATTGGCGATCAAGCTTTATTGCACATTTCGCAAGGTCTGTTTCACCTAAAATGTTTATCATTAAGTGCTTGTCAGATAAGTGATGAAGGAGTAAGTAGAATCGCTAGAAATTTGCACGAGTTGGACACACTAAATATCGGACAGTGTAGTCGGATTACGGATAAAGGTCTCCAATGTATAACGGACAATCTGATTAATCTCAGGTCAATTGATCTTTATGGTTGTACAATGGTTTCTAAAAGTGGGCTGGAACGAATCATGCAATTACCGCAATTAAGTGCACTTAATCTTGGACTTTGGCACAAGAAACGATAGCTCGAAACATCTTAATTTAAGTTGTAAGAAATGGTTTAATTTTCTTTGAGTAACGTTTAATAAATTACTTCACTTCTAGGCTATCAACAGCGACTGATAATGACTGGTTTTATCAAATTATTAGGTTAATATAACTTAAAGTAAAGCATTGGGAATATAATACCGGATAACATTTGGGCTTTTAAAAGTACCAAATTTCGTTTAATATTATAATGATCTTGTTTCTAGTAACTAAATTTCTGTCATTTGGGTTCTTTGCTTAAATATTGGAAAATACAGCGCCGAAAACCATAAGAAAATGGGGAAACAAAAGCTCCAAATGCAGAAACTCCATCCATTTGACTATCAATGGTTTGATTTTCTAAATAACTGAACTGCTTACAGTATTTAAGTGATTAATCTATGGTTGTTTTCTTATATTTACGAGGATAACCAATTTAGCTGTCAAATTTAACAAGTAAAAGACATTTAAGAACAATTGAAGAGTTATTCAAAGCCAGTGATCACAAGGAAAACTTTTGTTTCTTAATTTAACATACAAACGCCAGTTATCCGGTCTTTTAAATTTGTATTTTCAATGCCTTATTGAGTACCGGTACATTTCAACATTTGGTTACAAACCATTCCAATATCTCGTACCAATAATTTATACATTCGCAGCTCATAAACTGATCAACATTTCAGGTTCAAATTATAATGATACAATTTGACTTGTGAATTGTTTGTTATGAAATATGAACTTCAAAATACAAGTTTTAATTTTTTATTAGTTTTTTAAAATCAAATCAGGGTTTATCCTTTTTTTTTTTGTTTATAGATACTTATGAAATTATGTTGCTCCCCGTTATTGTTTTATTTTTGAGAAATCAAAGGTAATTTTTTAAGATGAAATGCACACTTTTTATTTGCTCAAACCAAGTAACAAGACTTTTACTACCGTATCAATAAAATAGTAAATAAAATCTTGTTAAAAAGAGAAACAAATTACGTATATGAGGTTATGCTATAGACTATAGTGTATCTGTTATAATTGTTGAAAAATAAATTGCACTTGTTAAAAAAATTGGAAAAAAAAGATACGTAATTTTATTTATATTTTGATTTCAAAATTAATTTGTTTGCTTTTTTGTTGATTTTGTTATGTAACCAAAGACAAGTGTGCAAAATCTTTCTGATGATGTTACCATTGAACATGGGAAATTTGCTCAAACTTAAAAAAAGAAATTATTGAAGATGATGAACAACAGTATTTTTAATTAATATTATAGATAATAAGAAAAATATTATGTGAGCTGATGGTTGTGTGTTAATGTTATATGACATGATTAAACAGTATGTGAAAAATGTTACACATAGTTTTAATGGTATTTATTTGTCTAACATTATTCTAAACTGAAATATTGAGGCAAAAATTTATATTAAACTAAATTTGGTGCTTAAAATATTTTTGAGTTTATGTCTACAAATAATTGACGTAATTGAAACTTGTGTAACAAAATATTTAAAAGAATTATTTCATGCTCGAGTGCCATTGTAAATTTTATTTTCTTTTTTTGTTTTTTTTTTTATTTATCAGCTTTCTTTATGGACTGAGATCCAGTATTGAATTAACTCACCCAAAGTGATTGCAAATTGTTGTTGAATTTTATTCGTATTTTGATTAGATTATGTCATTCTTGTCCCAGTTTTTGTAAAAACATTTCTTGGTGCATTTGAAAATCTGATTTTGTTAACTGTTTTACTTAACGGGAATTCAAAAGTGCATTAATGTTACATTCAAGACAAAAACGTTAAACTTTTTTTTTGTCTGTCTCCTTTTTTTGGTTTTGTTTTATTTTAATTATAAAATAAAAAATATGTAAATATAAACGATTATATTTGTTTAAATCGGTTGCTCTTTGCAGCTCCTATTTTTCGTCCTCAACTGTCAAATTTGTGGTAGAAGATACGTTCACTATTTTATTTCTGGGTTTGAAATCCTACGTGAAAATTTAGAAGTTGGTGCTTCAAGTAATTAAAAACATTTAAAATGATAAGATAATATTTTAGTGTTTACATCACGTTTTCTAACTCTTAATATTTTAGCCAGATATTTGATTAAAGTCTCATTTTGTTTCACCGTCAACAGGAGCTGCTACAATTTGAGTTCCAACGACATCATCGCTGATTTCTGTTAATTAACAGCAGTATTATAGTGCACTTATTGTTTAAACAATAACTTAATTAATATTACTATTTACTGAATCGAGTTTAAATCTTGGTTTAGCATGAATTGTCATAATGGTGATAGGACCAACCGTGCCTTCATTCTTTACTAAGCAGTTAAGTAACCACATCAAAATTAGTATATATACTACTGAGATAAACTATATTTACAATCTTACTTATCCTCAGACTTATGAAACTATTCAGATAATTCCTTTGACATTGTTGATGTACAAGTTGTAGTACGGTAATGCAGGGTGATGTAGAATGTTTGCTTCCAAGATTGGCTACTTTTAAATGCTTTATTCCAGACTTAATCACTAGCTAGTATGTTAAATAGCTAAAATAAAGCTTCAATTCAAATATTATGCACTATAAATAATGTATTATTAAAGCACAAAATTTATATCGAAAATTTTATCAAACTTTTTGGGCAGTAAGTGTAAGCTTACAGTTACACTGTAGTAGTATCACGTCTACACATTTTAATGGAACTTCATACTAACATATTATATTTTAATTATATTGAAACTACCAATTAATATTAATTAACATACTGTAACATTAAGACTAATAAACTTTTGAGCTAAAAAAATTCTTATTTTTTCATGTTTATATAAATTGTAACAAAGTTCGACATTGTCAGCTGACCACGTATAACAAGCCTTAATCATTTTCATCGTCATATCACTCCTAATCATTAATTACGGAGGTTCTGAAGGGCACAATATCAAAATTAATATATTGTTATTTTTATATCATGTGTTATTTAGTTCTAGCAGTTTAGATATAATTTTTAATACATTTATTTAATAATATATTATACTTTTATACTATAAAAACCGTATTCCATTAGATAACCGATATTACTCTGATAAGTACCAAACAACTGACCCCTGTTAAGCCCGTTACAAACACCAATGTAATATCAGTCGCGAGTGCGGGGTGCTACGGTATGTGCTGCGGACTTTAGTTTGTAATTAATTTAATAATTATATTAATTAAAACTCTTAAGAACTTTATAAAGTGAATCCATGTATAACCGTGTTTTAGTGTACCGCGAAAAAGTTGCGCGTTGATTTGAAAACCACGAACATTTGACTTGAAACAAGAATTTGACAGTTAGGCTTAGGTTCAGCGTGGGTAGTATTGGCGCAATTAAGTCCTGTTAAAATTGAAAATTCGATGACTAAATTTCGCCAAAAAATTTAAATAATCTGAACAAAGTAACAGTAAAATCCATTCATCGAAGCCAAGGGAAGAAAACACTGGTGAGTAGTATAAACTAAAACCTATATTCTTTTTCATAAACTCGGTAGCTTTTTGACTGTAGAATTGACAGTTAAAACCGTACATTACACGTAACTTAGCGTGGGTAATCAGGTGATAGCATCAAAACAAACTGAAATTTCAAACGCTGGATTTCTTTACAAAAAGTGAAATAATGTGAATAAATCTTGAGTAAAATTTATTCATCGTAGTCAGTAAGTTAGACAGGTAATCCAGTGAGGATTTTAGACAGAAATAATTTTTTTTTCAGAAACTTGTGTTCAAAAAATTGAAGTGAATGACGAGATGGCAAGACTTATGTTGTACACTTCATACATTCGTTATCTCAACGTCTCACAGCCTAATTTTAAATGCTTTATAATATCGAAAACATTATGTATACTAGTGCATAACAGTTTATGGTTGCTGAAGGTGTAATTCAGTAAAAATATTAGTTTTAGGCACAACGATATCTTAGTATAATTACGCCCAAGTTCCTACCTTACATAAAATGAGCCGTATACAAACTTTATAATTTAATTTTTTTTATTTTTTTTTAATTTGCAGTGCATTACAGTAAAGTTAGTAATCAGTTTTTGATCACCGTCTTGTACAGTGTTTGTTGTGCATGTTGAGGTATTACGGTATTTGGCAAAGAAAGACGGTGATGCTCTGAATCATCTTGTATGTTCAAGAAGATGCAGCTGTTGTAGTTGTAGGAGTTGCTGAAATTGAAAAAAAGTTGTTTGAATTTAGTCAGAGTTTAAAATTAATACTAAAATTGTTAAATAAGTTACTTGGACAGCAAGCTGGCATTGATGCTCTAGCACCATTCAGACAACAGTTGGTATAATTGAGTGAATTACAACTTATGCACAAGGAATCAAAAAATCTTTCAACTGCATTGTCAATCGTTTCAGTACTGAAAACACAGGCTGAGAAAGCGATCAAAAGAAATACGATCAAAAGTCCTTTCATTTTCTTGGCTAGAAAGAATTCATGAAAAATAACAGTGGAAGTTATAAAGAAAGTTTAAATTACAGCATGTTTATTAAATTAATTAAATGCGCATTAGTTTATAAGATATCAAACTTATATTGAGGTTTTGGATGCCATGATAATTGATAAAAAAATCGAGTGTAATGACTTGTGTAATAAAGATAGTAACTTTGCGAAAAAAAATCTAATTTTAAAGTTCAATATATTAAAGTTAGTTTGAAAAAGTTACCTTTTTGATTGCTGGCTTAACTTTCAACTTTTTTTTTTGCTGTTGAAGTTCAGATGAATTTTTTTATGTTTTGACCAGTAGTATTTATACTTATTTGCTAACAACTGAATCAGGAATTTGTTTTTGCAAGCTTAGGAAATTTATTGTTGTTAGTTATAGTAGTATTTAAGATCATGTTTACAATGATTTTGATGTTGTAATAGTTTATGATGATGACGTTATTTTTAACTGCTTGCGCTTGAGTTTTTTTCAAAAAAATTCAATTTTTTATTGAAATTTATTTTGGGAAAAACTACAGTTTATGATTAGTCATCAACATTTGACATTTTGAAATACATGTACAGCGTGGTCAAAAAGTCTGTCCCCCCCTCCCCCCTCTTAACTTTTTAACTAAACAAAATTTTAAAAAACCGCTAATGAGATCAAATAGGAAGTTTGTGGGTCTTCATCTAATGGTGATTGTCATGTTTCTGTGAATTTGTAATTTATGCGTTTTTTTGAACTTTATTTTTTAAATTAAAACAGATACTTCAATTTTGTCAATTACAAAGGTGTGCGGAATTAAAAATCATGAAGTTTGAGTACAAAATCGTCCAAATTGGACAAACGGTTCGCTTACAAAATGGAAAAAAAAAAAAAAAAAGAGTTAATTTGGGCTCAAAAGTGGCCCTCTTGATGTTTATTTTAGATGGATATTTGAACTTCGCTGCCCTATTCTAGTGGTAATTTAAAAATATTGATTCTAAAGTAAAACAGTCTTGGATGACCTTCAAATTTATTTGAAAAAAAAAGAAATGTTCAAATTTAAATTATAAATTTTAACAAAAATCCATTTATTTTTCTTATTACAAAAATAGCCAAAGGATTTTTTTATTTTCAATCAATCAATTTTAAATCCCGTGTTATTCCCGTGAATTCAGTGTTAATGCACAAAATTTGGTTGTTAAATTCAGTAGCAAGTATAGTAAACTGTACATTTAAATTTGTTAGTTTGAGGAGATTGATTAATTACATTGGATGTTGTTAGTGTGGTACTGGAAAAGAATATGATATTATGAGAATTAAGGAATTTATCATTAATTTTAAGTTATAGTAATTACATTAATTACTGTATTTGAAATTGTATTTTGGTATGGGATCAACTAACTTAATGTTGGATGCGAGAATTATTAGAAATACAACATTAACGACTTTTAACTGATTCATTTAGCTACTACAATCTGAATAATCTAGATATTTTTTATAAATACTATTGTAAACTTATATTACTTGTAATCTTACAAGTAGTCACTAGTAATTCTACATGTTTTAGGATGTCAATGGTATCAATGTTTCATAAAGTAAAAATTAGTTTCTACTGAGGCAGAAAGCACAACGATTTTCCTCATACAAGTACATAATTGACTTTAAATGACTTAAAAGACAAACTTAAATTCATTCAGTTTTATTTTTTTGATTTGCAGTGCGTTACAGTAATTATGTTTTAATCATCGTCGTGTATATAGTGTTTAAGATACAAATTAAATTAAAGTGCTTATTATGCGTTCTGATGGATAACCATATTTGGTATTTATATTTATGACGACAATTCATTGGCTTGGATAGTATGTTCAAGAAGCAGCAGCTATTGTGGATAAAATTGAAAACATTTCTTAATATTTGATCATCGTTATAGTGAAATTGTTAAATAAGTTACTTGGACAGCAAGCTTTGCAGACAGCAAGGCATTGTTGCTGTAGCACCATTCATGCAACATCTTTGAATTTCGGATGGTTTACAACTAAGGCACGTGGGATTCATAAGTCTTGCAACTGCATTGTCAATCGTTTCAGTACTGAAAACACAGGCTGCGAAAGCGATCAAAAAAAATACGATGAAAAATCCTTACATTTTCTTGCCTAGAAAGTAATCAATAATGAATTTAACAACGAAATTGAACAAAAAGTTAAGATTGTTAATGGTAAATTAGCTTGATGCGATGTTGGTGTCTAAAGACAAATGACTTTAGCAAACTTACAGTATTATGATATTGATAGCAATGGTCAGTGATGTCCAAATACATGGGGTTTTACATGTGCATTGAAGTTATTTGAATGTGTTTAAATTTAATGTTTTTAAAAGTATTTAAAAAAATATTTATTTTGTTAATTGCGGAAGTAACTTTTAAGCTATTCTAGCTGTTGTTATTAAAATGGGTTTGTTATGCATTTATTCATAAGTATTTATGCATATTTACTAACAATCAAACCAGGAAATATATTTTTTTTGTTGCAAATTGAGATAAGGTATTATAATAGGTTTTAATGTAAAGAATACAATTTTGATGTTATAATAGTTTTTGGCAATGACGTTATTTTAATACAATAACTTTTATCAAAGCTCAGCAAAATGTAGTTGTTTTCAAGTGCTTGCGCTTGAATTTTTATTTTTCATTTGTTGAATTTCCTATTTAAAATTTATCTTTAAAATGTCAGTTTATGATTTATTATCAACATTTTACACGCTGGTAAAGTTGTTTTGAACTATCTCTTCAATTTTACTTGAGGTTTTGTGCTGTACGGTTGTTAGTTTTGGACTTTTTGGTATCGAAATTTTGTAAACGAATTTAGTTAATAATGGTCTTGACAAAATACAGTAAGATCTTAACAATATTTTTAGTATCATTTTAGTTTTGTAAATGGTACGGTTGAATATTTTGAATATTAAGTGTTTTTGACACGTATTACTGCTGTTGTCAACATTATCTTTAATTCTAAGTTTGTGAAACTAATTATTGTATTTGAAATGGTATATTGGCATGGGATCAACTATTGTTGGGAATAAGTTGACACGATAATCAATTTTGATAGAGTGTTAAATTATTTGCTGCCGGAAGCTGTCTTTTACTAGGGCATTCTACTGTAGTAAGTTTAATGCACAAAACCATTAGAATCACCTGATATTTACCTTTCATCCAGTTGACAGTTTGGCATTGAATAAATCGCTATACTGGTATAACGTCATGAAACGATAATAAAAAGATAAAAATATTAATGTAATTTAAATACAGTACTGTATGTTTGCTAAGGGAATATAATTGCTAAAAGAGTACTATGGTGAAACAAAGGTTATTAATGGTACTGAAGATGTTTGAAATTCTACAGGATTAATCATACAACTATTTTAGTTACAGTATATGATTTTTTTAATGTTTTTTAATGATGTACAGTATCAATGCTTGATTTTCGTATTTTATGAGCTAAATGTATAATACAGTATACTGTACATTGTTTTTTCGGTTTACACTGTATAGGGTTGAAATGGTTCAAAGTTAATATTGTATCTGTTTCTGAAATCATAGTTATGATGTATTGTACATATTGTACAATATTTTACATCCAATATTTTCACTGGAAATTGAAAACAGAATTACACTTTAAACACTTTTAGTTTAGATGATTTTACTATAACGAAAACCGAGCTAAAAAAGTGGCAAGCTGACGATTTCATTATGCAGTAGTTGCAACATAATTTATGGAACATCAATAAAACATTGTATGCATTGTTCAGTTTTTTGCAAGATCAGTGGTGATTCATTGTAGTACTGTTCAATCCATTATAATTCAATAGTCAATTTCAAACGCAGGTGTGCTTCATCTACTATGTAAGCCTCTCTCATTTAAAACAGTTATGAATCAGATTAAACAGTTGAAAATCACAAATTACTTTATATTTTACGATTTTATAAAGTTAATAAATCGACTGATTCTGAATATAACTGCTGGTGGACACATAATTAAACCTAATAAAATACAGTAGTTTTTTTTCATAGTCATAACATGACACTGAATCTTCACAGTAACTTTAATTATTTTAGCATTTGATGAAAATTGAGTTTGTTTAAAAGATATTTGAAATGTTAATTGGTTTAAAATGCTGAATTTGCAATTGAATTAAAGTCGCATGAATTTTTTTTTAAAAGTTTTATTGGTAAAAAATATGTTTATTTTGCCACATTTTATATGCAAAAAATTAGCATACTTGCAAAGTTGTTCAAATAAAACTACATTGAATTGAACTTGAAATTATTTTACTTGTTTGACAAAGCATTTAGTATTTTTTAAAATAACTTAATTTTTTGTCGTAATATTTATACATTTAAAACTCGCAATGAATTTTGGAGTGACATTGCAAAGTTAGAGCTTGGTGGTAGGTTGATTAAAAGACTCGTTGAATTTGGAATTTTGTAAGTATACAATTTTGGGTTTGTTATAAGCTACAACATAATAGCTGTAATTACTAAGAAAATATTACTATTGAATATTTAGACTTTGATTAAGGCTGTTCATTGCAGACTAAAAATGAGAGGGAACCAGAAGATCCATACAATTAAATAACTAACTTTTCAAAATTCCAATAAAATTTCCTTTCATTTTCTTGGCTATAAATAATTAGCCCATTGGATATGTTTTAAATTTGTTAAAATGTATTAATAAGTTGATTATCTCGCCATTTATTATAATCTTTGTTATACGAGGATGTTCACATCATGTTTAACGTGTCTTGTAATGGCATGTTATACTTTTAACTTGTGTAACTGTAACTTATAGTATTAATAAAGTATTTAATAAAGTTAAAGTAATTGTAACTTGTATAGATGTTACAAAAATATTATGACTCAAGCTAACGATTGTTTATTATTCTAGACTGTTTATAAAATTGTAATCAAACAATAGTACGAAACATTAAGTAGCAATAATGTGTAATCGTAATTTTACAACAGTGTTATATCCGTGTTGATATAATCCAACTAGTACACTCGTGATATATTCACTGTTTCATGAAGATTGTTCACTGCATAACAAAAATATAGCAATGATTGGCAAAACATATTCCGCTGGTTTAAACTGGTGGCGACTAAAAAGAGCATTAGGAATATCAAGCTTTAAAAATGTTTTGCTGACATTTGGCAAAAGTGATTAAAAGTTGGCATTTATTTGATTGTTACGTATTGAATGTGCAGAATTCAAAGGTTTGTTAATACTGTACTAAAGGTAATAATACTCATGGAGATCAATAAATTATTTTTTAATGATTTGTTGTGAAGGTCTATGTCCCAGTTATGAATATAATTTCATTAATACTGAAAGTCACAAATTAATGGATTATGGCGTTGTAAACACTAGACATTACAGTATAGTAATCGCTTTCGTACAGTGACAACAAATATCTGCAGTATAAAATTCTTATTAAGTTTGAGAGTGCAAAATCAGGCTTTTTAATGTGCTGTCACTTATAATTAATTACAATTTTACAGTTAATAATGAAAAAGCGGTGCTGCAGAAATAAATTGATTGTTGAGCTTTTTAGTTGCCTTTGTTGGACAAACAAAAATAAATATTCTGTATATATAAAGCCACTTTTGGCCCAAAAACTACAGCTTTAACAGATTATAACTTGGTATTTGTTATTGATGAATATACAGTAGAGAATACCGGTCGTTTTTATTTGAATTTACCAAAATGAGAGGAATTTTTGTTGGAATTTTGATTTTTTCAGTAATTTGCATTCTGAGTAATGCTACTTCTGTTAAAAAAGCGATGAGACATAGGCGTCAATCGCTATGTCTCATGTGCAATTCTTTTAATATGAACACATGTTGTCCTACAACTGGAACTCGAGGATCATGTTGCCCAGGTAAATATATGTAGTACTGTACTACTAATCTATAATAGGGTATTTTTAAAATTGTCCAAGTACCAATGTCTAACTACCGGTACATATGCTGTATGTTCATAAATAAATTTAGAACAGTTAATTAAAATTTATCTTCGTTTTGAATGAAAATATTTGATACAGTCCTTGTCTCAGTTATCAGGCAATATACAGTATCTATTAAACGATTTTAAAGCATATCATTTTATCAATAATTTATTTTTGTTCTTTGAATAATAATTTTTTATTATTAACAACTCGTTTGGTTAGGGGGCACTTGGAATACTGTACTTCTTTGATAGTTCTTAAATTCGTAGTAATAGTAAGTGGAAATAATCTATATATTACACTTACTCATTTAGCTACGTCAGTCACAACAAAAGCTACAACAGCCACAACAAAAGCTACTACACCCACCACTACCCCAACCACATCAGCAACCACTCCGACCACACCGACCACACCAACCACCACTCCGACCACACCAACCACCACTCCGACCACACCAACCACCACTCCGACCACACCAACCACCACTCCGACCACACCAACCACCACTCCGACCACACCAACCACCACTCC
>JAAFCF010006680.1:29742220-29762536 GCA_013389785.1 Helicorthomorpha holstii
CAACAAAGCAAAAGAATGTGTAAAATACGGTCGTTTTAAATTTCATAAGGCATAAGGAAAAGTTACAGAGTAAAATACGACAAACCTTCAAAGAAAAACGATTAAAGTTACATTATACAAGTAGTTTATTGTTTTAAAAATCCCTTAACATTCTTAATCTTTTATTTGCAGGATTAAATGCTACTCTTGAAAAACAATTTGCTGCTTCTAAATCGCATACACAAGCTCCATGAGAGCAGTATTCTCCATTTTCAACTTAAAAAAATAAATTAGAAAAGGTTTAATACTTAAAATTGTCGAATTTACCACAAGTTATGTTATATTCATCATATTTGACTGTGTAACCAATAAAGTAGGGAACACATCCACTTTGCTGTAACAGTCTATCATAACAAACATCATGTATTTTGCAACAGCTAAATTGAAAAATAAATTAAAAAAATTGTTGTAAATAAGTCATTTATTTAACAATGTAAAACCGTTTAATTCACACTAACTTGTCAGTATCATCCACCGGTTGTCCAGAACCACCAAAACCACAGTAATTTCCGTACCAATTGTATTCCAATGCTTCTCTTCCTGTCTTAACTTTAATCATTTTAGCTAAACTTGTAAGGGCTCTAGGAGAAATATGGCGACTATATATCATACTCAAAGGGCACCAACCTAAAATAAATTATCAATGATTTTATGATGCTAAATAGAAAGTTTTGGCAAAGGAACAAGAAATAAAAATAACAAAAATGACATGAAACTTAAATATTTCCATGCCAGAAAGTACTTGTAATTTTCACTTTATTATTTTCTTATACCTTTGCCTCCAAATAAATTATTATACTTAGACTGAAAAGTATAATCCACATGAATTGACTCATCTTGTAGCTTCAGTTAGATTGATTATGCATATAATTTTTCATCTTTAAAATATCCTATGAGTTCGATTGTAGTGTGATAACTTTGGTTTTCTGAGCACTGCCCGTCTTTTGAGCTCAAAGTTACGAGTATAAATGACTAAATTCGTGACACATTTTAGCTGCATAAGTTAGTTATATTTCTACTGAGAGCAGGAATCACTTTAAACTCACTTATATCTAAAGTAATCTATGAAAAGAATTTTATTTATTTTTTTGATTTTTTAAAATTTGTTTTGTTTTGGTTGGTAGATGTCGTTATTTGATGAGAAATTGGGCTATTATGTGTGCTGTAAAAATATACTAACACAATTATTTTGACAGGAGAACAAGTTTCACGCTGAGTTGGCATTTTATAACAATTGGTTCTCTGCATCTTTCAACCCCTCCCCTCAGATTCCCCTACTCACCCATTGCCCCTATTTACTTTAGAAACACATAGCAACTCCATTATTATATTACACTAACTTTAAAAAAGTAAATTAAAAAAAGATAGGAATTTCCAATGTTAAAATTTAACTTTTTAAATTTAATCTTTTAAGTTAGTTTTTTATTTGAAATTTTTAGTTCTTAAGCTTAATTAACAACACATTCTTATTTCAAATATTCAATGTTTTATCGTGTTAATAAATTTACCAATTTTAAAGTGTATAACTACTGTATTATAGTTAGGGTTTGCGCAGTCTTATGCAAATTACACTACAGTTTAAAAGAAATCATTTTTAATATGCTTTATACTTGATTATTTATGGTTGAATAAACCGAATCTGCTGCATAGTAAGTTATTTGTGCTGTCAATTATATTTTTGTAATATTTTTATTTAAGTTTCAAATGTAAAATTATATTAAAAAAAATTATTTGCTTGGGGGAAGGTGGAGAATTTTTTATTCATTTATTTAGTTTTTGCTTTTGGTAGTTTTTGGGTAACTCAAATAATAAAACCTAAATTCTTCTGAATTAATGATAATGAGTTTTGTATTGTAGATATTATAATATTTTGTTAATAATAGATATAAGTAATGAGGTGGGTTAGAATGGGTTGGGTATTATATTGGGGGTTGGGTATACAGTACAGTTTGTCATTGAGAGCAGAGTCGTTGACGTTATATTAGATCATAATGTTGTAAATAGAAGATACAGTGTAGCCTACAGCTAAGTAAAGCATTGATTGGCTGAATACATTAAATTAAGACACGAAGACGCCAGTGCTACACGCTTTCTTGGAAAAATATCTCCCTTTGAAAAACAATAAAGTTATAATATGAGGATGAATTATTTTAATATACTCGAGATTGTTGACCAAATAGGAAATCAACGACACTTTACGAGATTGAACACTGTTTTATTGCTTATATAAACAATGGCTAAATTCAATGTTTTTAAAATATTAGATTTCAAACGAAATTAAAATGAAAGTTGTCTGTATTTAATGTCAACGTATGAACATCAATTATTATATACAGAATATTTCAATTAAAAATATTGTTGTATAAATGTTTTAATGATATTTGGAGCACTTTTTAAAAGTCTAGTTATAACTACATGTTTACTGTCAAAAGTTGAGTTTTTGAAACACTTGGCGCAGCTCAAGTCACATTCACAAGCCCCAACCGCACACTTATCATCACTTTGCACTTAAAATATAACAATAAGCAAGAAAATAATCATAAGAATTGATGGTTAACAAAATATTTATTACCACAAATAACGTGAGATTGTTCCTTTTTGAATGTATATCTGTGAAAATAGGGATTGCACTCGGTCGAATTTAATTCTTCATAACAATAGTCGTGAACTTGACAGCAACTTAATGCAAAATTACAATTAACAAACAGTATTTTATGACTAGAAAGTATAACAACTTTTACAACAATTTAATATGGGACTTACGCGTCAGTGCTATCCACTGGTGTTCCTCCTTCACTGCCAAAGCCACAATAGTTTCCATATGTTATATACTTGAATGGATATTCACCAGTTTCTTGGTAAAGAACATTGGCAAAGTTATAAACTGATCTTTCAGGAATATTTCGATTCACGTCCAAACAGTGGTAGCTCTTTACTGCAAATGTTTGAATTATTTTAGCATTAACTGTTCTAGTATTAAAATAATGTACTTTTTTTTGTAAATGTTACCTTGAGTTAAAAATATCGACATCCAACATAAGAGAAAAACTGTTTCCATCGTTAAAACTTTATATCAGAAGTTTATAAGTTACCATATGATATATGGTATGTGTATTTTGATGTCAATGAAACAGCAGTTGTCTATAAATGCACTGAACACCTGAGTTACTTATTTTTTGTTAATTACGACATGAAACACCAACTTTTCAATCGGCACACTTTTAATTAACATCGAGAAGCATCGGCGTAACAATAATCATTTAACTGATAGAAACAACAACACCAAAAATAAACCAATGAATTTTAACATCGAGGAAATGTTAACGTCATCAATATAAAAAGAATGCACCAATCGACGAAAACATTTTTTTCCTATGATTATTTATTTATATATTTAAATGAACAGCGGTGACATTGACAGATAATAAAAATCAAAATAAATTAACATAAAATGTAGTGACACAAACAGTATTTAAAATTCAAATTAAAAATCTTGGTTTTAAAAAGTAATGTTATATAATTTTACTTTTATAGGTTATTGTTATATCTGGTTGCATTAATATTTATACTACTGTACAATTTTTTTTTGGGTATCAGTATTTTATTTATTATTAGTGGTCTTAGTAGCTTTTCTGACTTCTGTCGTATGGTGCCATTGCAAAACAACTAGCTGCCGCTAAATCACATTCACACGCGCCATCGGCACAGTATTTACCGGTTTTAACTGTTAAAAATAGTCATTTAAGCAAATCGAAATATACGAAAATTGAAATGTTTAAAGTTAAGTTACCACAGTTGACTGATCGTCCGGAAACAATTGTTTTATATAAGGAAACATAAGGAAAACAACCGGACGTTCTTAGTTGGTCGTAACACTTGTCATGGACTTGACAGCATCTGAAAAATAACATTAGTTTTAAATATAATTGATATTGTAATTAAAACTCCATTTTTTGGTTTTTTAAAAAAATCGAGTTGATGTATATACAAAACACTAAACGTGTCTTAAATCACAATTCAACTTTATGTTGAAATTTAGTTTTTTTTGAAAGGTTTAGTAGATTTTCATTAAAAACTGAAATTATCTGGGATAAAAATATTTATCAGTCGAGGTTATAACATTAAGCACGATGTAAATTTCGTTAATTATCCGGAAATAATAATTTAAACGTTAATGAAACATCCTGCTTTCTCAATAAACAATCCTGTTTAATTTATAAAAAAATCGTTACCGATCCAATTGATCAACCGGAAGTCCCGATCCTCCAATTCCACAGTAATTGCCGTAATTATTAAACTGTAATGGCTGTCTACCGGTTATGTAATATATTAACTTTCCAAATTCCGGTAGTGAACGAGGGTAGATTACATGTGTTGAACAACCTATAAAATTTCAACTCTGCAATTAGCAGTCATTAAAGACATAACACAATCGAAATAAAATCAACAACAACTTACTAGATTACTTTAAAAAAAATATATGAAGTTAAAAAAAATTTGGAAAATTGTTATAAAAATTGTATTTCGATGAGAAAGTTAATGTTTTAAAAAGTGAATCGATTTACCTATGCTTAATGCTGCTATCCACATAATGGTAACTGTTGTTTTCATGTTGGCAACTACTTAACAGGCTGAAACACTTTCTTCTGAATGACTCTCAATGTCAGTTGACTACCTGTATTTATATAGGGCAAGCTTAAAAATCCAACAAAAAAAATTATACAACTATAAAGTGCAAATATAATAGACTTGCACGTTACTTGCAACTACTTACTTTATTTGTCAATTAACTGCCTGACAAATTAAATTTTTAGCTGACTAATTTAGAATTATTCATCAAGCATTGCTTAATCAAAAAAAAAATTAATAAAACTAAGCTTAACCAATTATTTAAATTTTTAAACAATCAATTGTGTCTGTTTTGACCAATTGGTTATACTGTATTATTGTTGATTATTGAAACTTCAATTTTTTTCTTCAAGTGGTTGTTATTGATAATATATTTTTTTGTAGTGACACGAGTTGAATAAGTTTTTGAACAATAATCGTTAATTGTTAACAAGTTAAAGGAAATCTTATTTATTTCCGATAAAAACACGTTTGCATTTGTGCTTAGTAGTTGCTGAGTCAACAACTACAAAACAGCCAATTGCTCATCATTATCAACTTGTTTTTATTTTACATTTTAGTTTTTTTAAGCGTTATACCCACCCACCTTAACTGCAGAACCACCTATAAACTACAAGCCCACTGCCCCGATTTCCACATTCAGCATCCATCATTTACAAAAGACAAATCAACAATTACTGAATCATAAACATCAATTGCAAAATTACTTACCCTTTTAAATTTAAATAAATAAACATTATGCATAGAAGGAAATACTTTGCCTAATCTACTGTATGTTTTCATTTAATTTGTGATTGAGTTCGGATTTTCGATTTAGCTATAATCAAGTTAGTTTATTTTGAAAACTAGTTTGCCATACAATATACACATTGTTGCATTCTTAACCATTTTTTATTGCATGCTATTATTTTTTTTATTATGTTTTTAATTAATTTTTTTTTGCAGGTTTGCTGTGTTTTACATGGCAGCGTGTTAAAAGTCAATGTAAGTTATTACATTTCATAATTGCATAGTTAAGTTATGATAATAAGTTTAGTATTATGATATTAATGGTAGTATATTTGATAATAATAGTAATAAATAATGAGTTGAAGTGGGGGTAGGGTGAATGAGGTTGTGTTTTTTTATTATTATTACTGTATTTAAAAATGGTATATTCAGTAGTTTGTCATTGAGAACTTGGAGCAAGCAGAGTCGTTGACGTTATTACATTGTATTATACTATAACTATAGTTTGTTTAGCCCACAGCCAACTAATTCATTGATTGGCTGAATAAATTAAATTAAGACACGAAGGCGCCAGTGCAACACACTTTCTTGACAATCTCTTCCTTTAAACAATTATTTTTATAATTTTTATAGAAATAAATAAGGAAAAAGATTGTTGACCAACATAAAATTATAAAGAAAAAAAATTAAGATTATAACTTTTTTCTTAATTTAAAGTTTTACCGACTTAAAATATGTTGATTGCGTCATTAAACTTGAATTAAATGTAAATTGAAGGTTCTACATATTTAACTTTAGTATTGTTTTGGTAACATTTTATAGAAACATAATATCATTTGAATTAAATAATTGAAGCTGTTGCAAAATTGCATTTGATTATTTTAAAATTAAAAGTGATTTTTTTTTTGATTTT
This sequence comes from Helicorthomorpha holstii, assembly GCA_013389785.1. Taxonomy (NCBI): domain Eukaryota; kingdom Metazoa; phylum Arthropoda; class Diplopoda; order Polydesmida; family Paradoxosomatidae; genus Helicorthomorpha; species Helicorthomorpha holstii. The sequence goes on from JAAFCF010006680.1 coordinate 29,748,531, forward strand.
ATTTACATGGAAAATTTTAGATTAATGACTTTTTTTAAAAGATGATTTAAAAAAAATGTTGAACAGTTTAAATTTTACGACTATGTTTTTAACTAAAAGGGAATACATTTAAGATGTTTATGTTTCTATTTACGTTTATTAAATAAGATGGAAAATTTTTATTTGAAAAGTGTTTTTTTTTTGTTTTGTTTTTTTATTTGAGGTGAATCACATTGAGCACATTCCTATCAAGGTAGGCGTCATGTTGGCGCCACACTGTGAATTGTTATTGGCGTCAGGTGCGATGTCCGCTAGATAGGACACTGTCTTAAATTAACCTTTAACTTAAAAATAATAATTTAAATATTATTTAACAATAACAAGAAACCAAATAACGCTAAAATTGTATTTTTTTGTTGTTGTTTTAATACGAAAAAAAATTAACTTCTTTCTAAATACAGTATAAAAATGCTTAAAAAAAACGAATTAAAAAACAAATAAGGTTGTATGGTACAATATAAAAAATAGCATTATAAAAATGACAAGTATATAATTATTCGTCTATATAAAAGAAGTTTCACATGAGAGTGTTGTCGTCTGATTCGCGTCTTGAGTGGGCTCTTGTTTGAAATAGTTCACGAACCAAAGCGGCTTTTTCACGTTCCAATTGTAAAATTCGTTCATTTTTTTGGTCAACTTCAGTCGACAGTGACGCTGTTTGTTCTTTCAGATGATTTAGCGTGGCTGAATCTTCCATTTGTTGGGCTGATCGAGCAAAATAGGCAGGTTGACGAACAGCTAAGTTCATGTGCAATGGGTAACCTCGTTGGGAACTTTCAACGAGCACTGACAAATGCTGATTAACTTCAAAAATCTGTGCCATTTGGAAATTGAGACGCTCTTGATGAGCTTCAGTTGAGTATTCCTAGAGTCAGAAAAATGAGAAATTTGGTTATAGGAATACGTTTCAGTACAATTAACATATTATCCAAACAATTCTAGCACTGTGTGATCAATTCACAATTTGTTTACCATTTGTGACGTGCTTTGACCAATGTATTTCATTTTTTCTTGTACTTCTTCTACTTGTTGCATGTACCATCCTCTGGCTTTATCCACCGCCTCTAAACCTTGCAACAAAACGTCTTTTTCCTGTTCCAACTGCTTCATGCGTTTCAGCTATTTTCAGAATTAGTTTTATAAAAGTTATTGGTAAAATTTTGCTTAAGTAAATGTTATGTATTTATACCATGTTATAATCAATTCCATTGGCAAGTGTATGCCTCCTAGGCTCTCGTCGACGTAAACTGCCTTTATTGGCATTTGAATTCGTTTTCACTGAATTCGGCAAAGGCTCTATTATGATAGAAAATTAAATTATGAAAAATTGATCAAAAATATTGCAGTAGAAATCTGAACTGATTTAATTTAGACGTCATCGAAATTCTTAACATTATAAACAACGTATTGTCAAATTAGCAGTTCAGATAGTTACTACAGTACTTGAGAAAAAAAAATTACAGTTAACGCCTATGTTTTTATTTTTTTTTATTATATTTCTTTTTTTAAAATTACCAATGTCGTTAGTGGTTGCATATTCAGTGTTGTTCTCATTATTAGTTGTATTTAGAGTTCCACCTGCTACATTTTTGTCATTTTTTTCTAACATGTTGACCTTGTTTTCATTGAATTTATTAGCAATACTTGATTTCTGTGTATCGTGCAGCATTCCCATATGCCAATGATGCAGAACAGTCATAATTCCCCGACGATTTGGCACAACCCGATTTGTATTGATTAAATTGTCACCCATATTAGCGATTCTCGTTTCACTCCTGTACATTCTCCCGTTATTAATGTTAATATTAGAAGCAGCCGCCGCTGCCACACTGGCATTTGCACCAGAAGAACCATTTCCACCTCTTCCATACTCGCCAATTAAACTGCTGACCCCCAAATTGGTAGCTGACTGTGTGTTTGAAGCCAACAATGGCCTGCTGTAATTATTACTAATCTGTTGCTGCTGGTGATTATGATGATGGTTAAGGTTACTGGTGCTGGGGTTATTGACATCTAATCCTAAAAGTGGCATACTAACTGTGCGCTGTTGCGTGGAGATATTTGTTGGCCTGACAGTGGCTGTTACCGAACCACTATTTCGATAGGTGTGACTGGAGTTTGAGCTGACAGTTATGCTCGAATTACTACTTCCTGAAGGCGACGGAGGGATTTTAATGCCTTCTGAGTTTACATTTTGACTCCAATCGTCCAATTTTATGGGACGACTCACACTCAGTGGTGGCACCGTCTGACTCGGCACCAACTTTTTCGGACTGGTTGAGATTGAACCAGGCATTGAACTCGAAATTTTGGCGTCTTTTTCATCACCTGAGCTGCTGGTGATGTTGCTATGGTGGCGATTTCTGAGCAGGCAAATTCGAAGTCCAGCGCAAAATCTCTCGAAACTTAGAAGCCCGTTGGGTGGCGTGACTTTCCGCAGGCATTCTATCATTCCTCGCGGCAGCAATCTCGACTCATCCTCACGCCAACGCATTTCAATATCGCTCAGCTTTACACAACCTGTTTTATTATCGTCCATTATGTCGAATAATGTTCGCATTGAACTTACAAATTGTAATGGAAGATCCTCCAATTGATTGATTCCACTCGCATGATTAAACATATTATTCACTTGCTGCTGCTGTTTGTGTTGTTGTTGCTGTTGATTCATCATGCTTAACATTATTAATTTTTTTCACACACTTGAGAAATTTTTACAGGTTGCTCGCTTTCCCTATCTCTCTCTCCCCTTTTTGCCAACTATTTAACTTACAGTATTTGAAATATTTTTGCGCTTGGTTGCACTTCACCTACACTTTTTAAATTCCAACACACAACCACCTGCCAACTTTCCTAGCGACGCGACGCTTTGTTGTTTTGTTTGTCCTCCATTTCAAATACATTAGAGGTACGACTTTAAGAATACCGAGCAGCGCTAAGGACAGCCTTGGCTTCCATCTTTGGTCTATTTTTTGTTGTTAAATGAGGAAACTCTTAATGTTTTGACGTCATAAGAGAGGAAAATGTATAAGACGAGACCTCTATTTGAAGTTGCCTACGCTTTGGCATACTTTCTCTAAGACGTGTTTACACGGGGAACCTTTACTGTATTGCAACTAAATTTACTTTTGCTTTAAAGTTCATTTCAGAGTACGTGAAATTTTATTAACTTATCAGTACCAGGCAAACTTACCTTTTAAAAAAAATTTGAATTTTATGTTTTTAAAAGCAAACTTTATTATTCAAAGTATCATTTTAGGTTTTTCTTTATAAAAATCATTGAATTAGCATGCATAAGTTAATAACAAACACATCAGAAATTTACTATCTGCTTTTAAATATTTTTGAAAAATAAACAGAAAATACTGCATATTCTTATTTCGTTATACGTTAACACTAAATAAACATTAGCAGTCAGTTGCTGAAAATGACATTAAGTTCATGAATAAATAAATACAAGGTCCTCGAAAGAACAAATCTTGATAAAAGTTTATTTATGACACGTCTTGTAGCATTATAAAATGCAATATCAACTTTAATTTAAGCAAAGTGAAGTTTAAGTGTCAATAAATTTCAAAATTGAAGTTGAAAATTTCACACAATGGACAAGAGTTGTAATTTTAGTTGCAATACTTTTTATAAAAGTGACTTTTGATTTTTTTTTATTTGGAAAATGACTGTGATGTTACGTGATCGACTTTTAAAAGGATCAAATTTAATCCTTTAGCTGGTTTTTTTTGTTTGATTTTTTGTGTGCCCCATATAGAAATAAATTTGCAGTGGTTTCAAACTTTCAATCTCAATAGTCTCTGAGTATATAGACTTGGAGTTTAATCATGTTTGGTGAATTATTGAGTGTCAGAGTCGCTATATTTCACATTGAACAACTAAAAAAACTACCCGACTATACTGTAGATTGTTGTGTATGAGCTACTGTGTCTTAAAACACATCCTGCTGTGTTTGGGATTACACGCAACCAATCGCATAACATATTGGTTTAAAATAAATGACTTTCGGAAATTAAAAGTTTAGAAAGTTATTTTTTTCTCACTCACAATCTGTCTTTTCTGTGCAATTTTTTTTATATTTGTAACGACGATATACTGTACTATGTTACCTGTATACGGCGAGAGATTTTGCTCAGATTACAATGGAGATTTAACATGACAAAAAAATCTACTGTATTTGTTAACAAATAAACTGCCGATTTGTTATAAACAAATCTGTTGAAAATATTGGATCTTAATAGACACTGAAATGAACTTCTTCAACAACAAATAAGTCAATGATTAGGCTTGTTGAAATTATTTTTATTTTCAATGAATACAAATTATTTTGTATATTTTACTTAAATTTGAAGAGACAAATTACACGATTAAAATATTTTTATTTTCTTGTGAATTAATTTAAAATAGTTTAGTGTACATGATTGAAATCATCAGGCAGTGGTACCTAATAACTGCCCATTAGTAACATTTCACAAAATAGTAATTTTATAGCTAAACAATTTTTTAATCGTTTGAATTAACAAAGAATTATCCATTTATCTACATAACATATATTTTTTGCTTTATTTTTCAATAAGGGTTTGGGCTACACATTTAAATTTACTTTGGTGACGGTATTGAATTTTAAAAACACCGAATACAGGATGACGTGTAAATTGTTGGTTTGACCCTTGTTGCAAAATATGTCCAATGGAAAAAATAAATTAAATTTTTAAATAAAGTAATTAGAGTTTTGGACGACAATACTGTATTTATTAGGTACACTCTTAATTATAATTAAATAGGGTGACGCTCCTAGTTAGTTTTATTATTAGATTTAGTTTTGCTGTTGTTGCTGCTGCGGCGGTTGCTGAGGTTCCTCATTGTTGCTTAAGTCCGAGTCCGAACGACCTAACCTGGGCGCAAAAGCACTGGCTCTTGTCTGAATTATTCCCCCAACTTTTTCTCCATTATTAGCCCTTCCTAATCGAGGACTAAAAGCTGCCCTTGTATCTACATTGAAAGTTTCTTCATCGTCCATCATCATGTTTCCACGGCCTAATCGAGGTGCAAATGCAGCGGCTCTTTTATCCACTTCTTCATCGGATTTTTTACCTAAGCGAGGGACCATTGCTCTTCCCAAACGAGGGCTAAACGCCATTTTCTTATCTACACCTTTTAAAAAACAGTGATTCCGGTTAGATGTTATCTACACAGATTTAATGCTGTGGTGAGCCATTTTCATTTTTATAAACCTTTAAATGTGATGATAGTCCATGGAGATTTACGTAAAAGTTGTCCCAGTTGAATCATTTTGCTGTTTAAGTTGTAACTGCTGTCGTCGTCGTCCGATAATGATCTTTTTCGACGACCTAATCGTGGTGTAAATGCCCTATCACTTCGGCTGTAACGTACAAATACGTCAGGTTGTTCTGTATACGGGTCATGTAATGGTTCCATTAGCTCTCCTGGATTGACAAATGGATATTGGAAATAATTTAGCAGGGTTCGACCAACTCTAGGAAAGGGAATTAAGCCTTGGCGTTTGTCCTCATCAACTAATAGCACACCTTTGAAATGCATAAAACAATTAGATTAAACACGTAAAAGCTAATATTTGCAATGACAAACTTAATTAATAAATTAAATTATTTGTATCTAAAACCAAAATGTTATAACGTTTAAATCACTTGCCATAGCAGGTAACTTAAGTTAGTAAATAATTTTGCAAACTATTATTTTAAAATAAAACAATGTATTTTAACGTTTATACTAAGAATAAATTTTAATTGATCAAGGCAAATACGATTACCGTTAGCAATGTGCAGAAGTGCGGCAATTGCCATGGTGACTGCCAACATGCGATTGTCCCTGATCATGATGGCTTCTGGCTTCAGTTGATGTTTCGTCTTCTTTGCTTGTTTCAAGTTTGTTATCTGCTCTGGTCTTCACTGTACTTATCTTTTAAATTTCTGTTTTATGTCACGTGCTTTGCTTCTGGCCACACCTTCCTCCTACGTCACATTAGCTTTTCTTTTTTTTAAAACACAAACGCAGCATCCACACTGTGCTTTAATCTCACCCCCATTTGTCTCCGAGTTTCTTTCCCCAATTCGCTTTGTACAAATTTAATTTAAATGATTCTGCAATACAGTATGTGGGGGCTCTCATTCCTAATACATACTGTTAAGGGGCTTGAACTTGATCCCATCAATATTTCCGGTCGCCATTTAAAATCAGCAAATTTTGCATGTCATTAATTTTCATTTGCTTTATTTTAAAGCTTTGATCGAAAAGTTTCACGTTGTGTAAATTATATACTGTAAAAAGGGTGGTTTTAATTGAAAGAAAGGCTTAAATTGCTTGCCACAATATGGCTGCTTTGCTTTTGACTTCTTCAGAGCCCAGTCTAGACAACGGAAACGGCAGATATCTAAATCCAAAGTCACAGGCAATTGATTTTAATTTCGGTTAAAGAAAACAAATTATTGCGTCCAATATTGCGTTGTCAAAATACGTGGAAGGCGTAATTGGACTTTCATTGTAACGAGGTGACGTCAGCAAAATGCTCAGACTCACCGGAAGTAGTACCATTTACATATTATGGTATTCAAATTACGAGTATAATAATCGAAACGAAAAGTTTTGACAAATGGCAAAAATGTTGAATGAATTTAATTGTATTGCGCGTTTGGGCATTAAAACGAACTAATTGATAGTAAATTAAATGAATTTGGCTTGTATTTATACATGTGGTGACCATCAACTACATAAACAAACTTTAATGAAGTTAAACAATTATTTTTAATACTGAAAATGTGTTTATTAAGTTAACGGCATCATTGGCCTTTGGATTTTGCCACCCACAACCATCATGAAGCAGTCGTACTTTCAAAATAGTGAATTAAACGATTTCCCAGTCATAACCATTTTATTTTATTTCCTCAAATAAGAGTCTTACGACACCACCAATGCATATTACGAGCGTTATTTGTTCAATTTCATTGTGAAAATTGTGGATACTGTGTTGTATGTATTGCTTATTTTTGACGTCAATGAATCTTTCAGTCTTTACTGTATGTGTGTGTGTGTGGGTGATGTACGGTACATTAAGAGGGGAGTAGGGGAAGTGGAAAGTGTAAGGGGAAATGGATGGGTGGTGAATTAAATAGACTAAAGTCAAAGAGAGCTTTAGTATCGCCACAGGTGGAAATTTAATCATATTTTATTTGACACAGAAATGAAGATGGCGACGTTGTGGGAATTGTAAGCAGTATAGAATAGCAAAGACTTTTTATGTACAGTGTATATCCTGCAATATCACTCTTCATTTCTAAATTGTAAAATGTTTTGAGGTGCATATACATTGCTGCTAAATGCAAAATGATAGAGCAGAGTAATAACTCGTTGTTAATACAAATTGATATAATAACATTGCGCACTCAGTGGCAAAAATAGCGTTGAAAATGTACAGTAGTGTGTACTGTATTTATGAGTGTAATAGGGGGTGGGGAGATGAAAAAATATATAAAATCATCTGCTGTAAAGTTTAAAAGTGTAGTGAACGTTTTCTGGTAGCTGCTACATGTTAATGTCTATAGGGAAAAATTCAAACTGACAGATGACATTATTTTCCTTTTTAGATTTTTGAAAAGTATATATACACTAAAAAGGACGTGATTAAATATTAATAAATACACAAAATTATTTTTGAATTTGTAAATATGTGATCCATTAACGCAGTTTTTGCTATATTCTTAACCACAGGTTTTTTTTTTGGTTTTAAAATCTGCAGTACCGGTATGACAATTAGCAAAAATTCAGAATTTGTTAGATTTTATGAAAGAATAAGTGTGAACACCCCTTATTGCTAAGTTAAAATCCAGAGTGATGCTCTACAGTATGGAGTGATTTCGTATGATTAAAGGTGTTGGATTTGCATTAATGTAAAGCTATTATTAAATATGTATACGTTTATTCATTTAGTATTCTGTTTGATGTTTTCATTCGAGAATTTTGTTTTTATTGCATTTTTTTCCATCATTATAATTTATATGATGATTTTGTGTTTTTATTGGTGGAGCTGGCGTGACCAATTGGCTTTCATTATTTCTAATAACAGCTACTATAAAAAAATCCATAAAGAAATTTAAACTGGAACTCTTAGTCAACATATTATTGAGAATTAAAAGCAAATTCCATTTACAAACTTTTTTATTTTTAATAAGTTAGTAGCATTTTGAAAATATCACAACTTTGTGTGTTTTAATACTTTTTATCATTGTAGTTACAACTTTGAAATTGATTGCTGAAAATCGAGCATTGATTTTACAATATGTAAATTATATACAACTTTTTCTAGATATCAGATCGATTATGTAGTTTATTGAAGTAAAAAAATTGAGGGACTTGTTGGTTTTATACCGATTCGTATTGCTTCTGCCAGTCCAAATACTTTTGAGCTAAATTTTTGACGGAAGGCTTTGTATGCTCTAATGCTTTAACTACGTTGTCATTGACGATTGGATCAATTTGCAGCGAAGGCGTAACTTTTGTCTCTCCTGTAAGCAATATAAATATTTAGAAAATTTTTTGACATTGTTTCATAAGAAGTTTTACCTTCGGGAAGATTTCCCAATACATCAAAAATTTGCCTAAGTCTCTGCATAGCCGCTTCTTTACAAACTAAGCGTATGTCAGACCCTGAATATGATTCAGACTTCTATTTATAATAATATTTAATTTTTAGTATATAATCCCAAAGAATTTGAAGTAATAATTAATGGTTTAACCGTGGCTAAAAAGTCGTAATCTAGCTGGCTTTTAAGTTCAATTCCATTCTCATCTGAGCTGCAAACAACTGCTGGAAGATGCTGCATGAACATTGCTTTTCTAGCTTCATGGTCAGGAAGATGAACTAAAATTCGCTTTTCGAGTCTTCGTAACATAGCACAATCCAATTCCCTAAATAAGAAAAAATAGTGTTATTTAATCGAAATCATAATTTAATTATGCAGTTTGGTAATGTAAATTGGAACCAACCATGGCAAATTTGATGCACATAGCACAAAAACTAAATCATTTGAACCGGCAAGTCCATCCATTTGAATTAAAAGCTCGGTTTTCATTCTTCTACTTCCTTCATGTTCACTTTAAAATAATTAATTGGATAATAATTATAGATATAATTTAAATTCTAAGAAAGAATTTGAAATTGTACTTACCCGCTAGACGAACCTCGGTGGCTCATAAGCGAATCAAGCTCATCAAGAAATATGGTAGATGGGGCATGGGCTCTTGCCATCTCAAAAAGTATCTGAATTAGTAAAAACATTAATCAAAAATTTCTAATATGTAAGATTTTGTGTTGATTTTTATGTGAATAGTAGTGCGTAAATATAGTGAAGAGTTAATGTTGGGGTAGCTTTTCACTTTATTCTTATTACCCTGACTAATTTTTCTGATTCTCCTCTCCATTTGCTAACTAATGATGCTGCTGACACATTAAAAAATGTAGTTTTTCCTTCTGTTGCTACAGCTTTTGCCAACATTGTTTTCCCAGTACCTATTCAATATTATTTTTAATTTGAATGGCATAACAATGTTGAATTCTTGTTATTTACCTGGAGGACCATAAAGTAATAGCCCTCTCCAAGGTGATAACAGTCCTTGAAACAACTGTGGATATTTTATCGGATATACAACAGCTTCTTTGATTAATCTTTTGGCTTCGTCAAGTCTCACTATGTCTTCCCATTTTACGTTTGGATTTTCTTCATAAATATCCTATATGATAAAAATATAAGAGATCATAGTTTTAAGCTCCTTTTTAGAACTGTTACAGGTGAAATTTAGTGCTATTTAGAATTATCTTACCCTGCTTATAACTTGCATTAGTTCAGTCCACTCATTTCTAAGTCCTTTCAAAGGCCCGAATGACTTTCCAAGCATTTGATTGAACTCGTTTACGTCGTCCATTCCAGTTATAGAAGCCTTAAATGGTTCAGAATAACATGATTGATTATTGGATAAAATTATATTGTAGAGTTAGCGATGTGTTTACTCTTCGTCGCGGTAATGTTTTCCCACTTGTTGCTGGTCTACATTCTGGTTGTAACTGCACTGCATTTCCATTTGTAGTTCCTGGCGATGAATTATCAGAGCGTGAACCATCTGTACTGCTCTAATCATAAGTAAACAATTTCAGTGATTCATCTTTATTTAAATCAAAGTTTAGTGAAAGTGTTACTTCATGTTTCAAGGTTTTAATTGGGATTTTATTAGCTGCTTTGGATGTTACTGGCTTTCGTACACAGCAATGCTGAGTTATATTTCGATGTCGACTTTCAATGTTAGGAAAATTCAATGTCCGATTTCCATTCGCAAATTTTAAGTCGTACCACTGAGATTTATTTCCTGAAGTGTTATAAGTTGCATAGAGAATTTTTTAAAGAGATAAATGTAAGAGAATTACCAATTTCTTTAATGGGTTTGACCATTTTGGGATAACGTTGAAATTTAGAGTAATAAAATGCTTCAAAATCTTGAATAATTGTCTGTAAATCCATATTATCACATAAAGTATAATGGCGTAAATTGATGCTTGATTCCATATCTAAAGTGTGACATGTTGCTTGGTATCTAAATACTACAACATTATAAACGCTTATTATAAGAGTTAAAAAAATAAAATACCCAATATTTTGTAAGTAGGTATGAATTAGGACTAGTATGTTTCGTTTTCTTACAGTTGGGGTTGGTTCTTCAGTCTGTAAAAATACAATTAAAAGTGAAGAAAAAATTTGACAGAAATATGATGAATTTTGAAAGATATTTTACAGTTGTATATGAAGGCAGAGGTCGTTCCTCTTTAGTAAACGAAGCTCCTGCAGTTGTTTTTAGCGTGACAAATCCAAGCTCAGACACAAATAATTCCTCCAATTTCTTTTCAACTGTAAACGTTTAATTAAATGATTAATTACATCTTGATTTTTTGTATCACCGTAATGAATTATTCAGTATTTGACCACTGCAATGTCATGCGAATCTCACCGGTTATGTCACCGACATTTTAGAAATCGATATGATTTTGACAACAAAATAACAGTAAAATACATCAACGAAATTTGTTTGTATTTTTACGGAAATGTTTTAAAATTTAAATTATATTTTGTTTTTTAAACGACGTATTATAAATTTAATCTTACATGTTTTACATGATGCCGTTTCATCGTCGAAACTGCTTCGGCCAAATAGAGACGTTGGTACTCGTCGCATTTTACACTGCAACTGAACTGCATTTATACACAGCAAAGCTTCATCTTGTCTCGAATTTATTGATTAGGTGCCTTTCAGATTTTATTAAGAGGATTTTGTTGAAATGCTCTTATTGATTGTTGAGTATGAGAATTGATATGTAGCTTTATACAATTAGGCGATAAAGTAAGGGAAATGTTTTTGCGAGGAAAATTTGAAAATTATTATTTTAAATTTATAAATCAGTTTAATTTTAAACACTGTAAATATTATCAAAGTTGAGACGCGCAGTTTGAAAAAATAGTTTAAGTTATCTATCAGCATCATTCTGGCTAATAAATATTATTATAATAAAATATTATTATTGTGATTCAGGAAGTTAAACATTCAATATTATGTGTTTACGGTTTACTTAAAGACATTGATTTGTTATTTATATAATTATTTTTACTGGTATTTATATTCAGTATCGGTACTGAGATTTTACTAGATGTTTAGTTTTTTTGTGTGCGAATAATGTTATTTTTAAGAGTTTCTTTACCTTTTATTTTCTACTACTGTATTTACTAATGTATTATTAGTTATTAGAATGATGAATGAACATGCAATTTGTTTCTATTCATCAATGCATATCTAATAGAGTGTGTAAATCTGCGCCCCATCACCTTAGCAACACTCCCCACCTCTACCAAATACAAAAATAAAGTAAAAACGCAAGCTCATCCATTGACCTAAAATCAATTGTTATGTCGTGAATTATTTACACGGAAATATTCTTTCTTTCTCCGCACGATTATCATTAATCAGATGAGTTTTCTGTGTTTTTAAGCTTTTACCGCCCTCGCAATCTATGAATTAACTTTTTATATGGCGTGGAATCATTGTTTACTGTATAACATGGAGCAGTGGACATTGACCCTGCAACAGACTAGTATCGGAGTATCTGTAATAAAAATCCACTGAATTTATCCAACAATTTTCATTTAAAAACACAGTAAATGAGTTTGAAGGTGTCATGCCGTTCATGTGACGAACGAGTGCGGCTGACATGTTGATTTTTACGAACTTAGTTAAAATGATAGAAACTTGTTTTTCTTATTATTTATTTTACTTGTTCATTACATTGGCATTAATACAGTTGAGTGACAACAAGTAGTTAGTTTTATAATGTAAATTGTGAAAATTTTACAAATTAACGAGCTTTGTAATTAAGCATAACGATTAGTTATCATGGATTTCTATCTAAATGGAATAGGTTTGCATTTTCCCTTTATTGTGATGTAATCGATGCCATAATGCACATCACCAGCGTATGACTCTACATAGGCTAATAGCTTCAACTAAAATTGAAAAGTTATTAATAATTTCCCGTATTGAAAGTTATGAAATATATTTAATTATTAGTAAAAATACCTTTCCTTGGCAATTTGGTTTTCCCTGACAACAGTGACCATTGTATGATTTGCATGGAAACTCAATTTCGGACCATTCTCCATAAGTGTCTTTAACAGTCAGTAAACGAATCTCAGTGCTGCTAGTAGACTCGTAAAACATCACCTGAACTGATTGAAGTCCGTTGATGCCATAGTTAGCTGAACTGTAAAACCGTCCAACAAAAACGTCGTTTTCACTGACGTTAAAATATGGGGAGGTCAAGTTGGAGTAAATGGTGTAAGTGTTATTGTAATTGTTAATATCAAAGTAAACAAAGTCAGAGCCAGGATCTTAAGCAAAAAGAAGTTTAACATTAGAAGATAAATTTATTAGTATAATAATTACTGTACAGGGGATTTTTTGATTTGATAACGATCCTGGCCATTTCCAATAGTAACTGCTGGTAGACGATTGATTCGATAAAGCGCACACAAGTGGGTTATCGAAATTGCAGCAAGGAAACATTGAATCTAATAACAGTTAAAACAAAATATTAATAAGTTTATTTAAAGATTTAGGATGTCAACTAGTTAGTTACTGCATTCTCCATCACGGTTTAAATCATCAATTGCCACAATAAATGGTATTTCTGGAGTGTCTGTATAGGCTTGAATAATGAACTATAAACAAAATGATCGATATGTTAAAGGCTGATTTTATCAACTCAATAAAATCAAAGTTTACTTTGCCATCGAGAGGGAAACCAAGTGATGCTAAAGTCGAATCTCCAGCGTTTATATTGTAAGTATCCCACTTATTTCCTCTGTCCCCTATGTAATCAATTTGACTGACTGGGATCTGTGGCCCTCGAAAGTCTAGAAATGAAATGCTAATGTAGGTATTTGGACTACTTATTGAAAACGCCATTGAAAATGATGTTGAACTGATAATATTGGTTTGGAAAAAAGTATATGCGGCTCCCCAGTTCACATTTGTCCAGAAATACTCTCCTAAGTAAACAAATTAAACAGCCCGATTATCAGTCTTATAACAGTTACTTATTAAAAGGCAATGGTATTACCATTATTAGGTGGTGGAGGATAACTTTTAAATGGTTTTTGCATTTTGGACAAAAACCATTCGGAAGAATTAATACGACAAGCGTCGCATTCAAAATCACAGCATTCAGGCTGTATTGGTCCTGGGGGTAACGTAGGCTGGCCTGTCCACGATGTTGTATCGCTTGTGTACCAAGGTGGTGTTGTCGTATCTGTGGTGTACCAAGGTGTTGTTGTTGTATCTGTAGTGTAATATGGTGTTGTTGTCGTATCTGTAGTGTAATATGGTGT
>JAAFCF010006680.1:29798367-29839910 GCA_013389785.1 Helicorthomorpha holstii
TTTAAAACGACAAAAATAAAATGATTACTTAGCTATGAATAATTCATTTTATTTTATGATTTAATTTTTATTGGTAACCGTATAGCCCATTTTTATACAAATAAAACCATTAAGAAGGGGTAATTTGAAGTAGGAAGAATTAATAATTATGCATCATTATTGTTTATATAATGACATTACACCAGTCGTTTCTGGTTTATGTAAGATATAAACTAATTTTGCGCAAACAATTTATAATAAAAATAAATAGTAACTGTATAAATACGAGTACCTGTACAGGAGTCGTAATCTATATGGAAATATCCATATCTCCCAAGAAAAATATAATGAAACTTCTGTATAAAGATCTAATTTTATTTATGGGATTACTACTTGTAAAAATGGAAATACAGTACAAGGATAAAGTGACAATTTAGTTATAAAATGTTTTAAGTTTAGATAATGTTGTTCTATGGATGGAATCAATAAAAATAATACATTTTTATGATGCATCTATCATTTATTTAACAATCATAATAACTTATTGCTATAAGGATTAAAAATTAATTGAATTACAAGTAAAAGTGATCAAAAATCGTAAAGTTATTGTGTTTGATAGTAAGTGCTGGCTCAGTTCTGTAACCGATTTATTATCCTGGAAATACATCACATTTGTCATTAACTGTTAAAGCGTCAATTCCAAATGCTGAAGTTCCCTGTGTTTGGACATAAGCAACGATCAGAAACTATAAATATTAATAAAAAAATAATTTCAGTTTTTTTTTTAAAAAAGTGGGAATCGTATTTTGATTTGTTTACCCTTCCATAACAATACGATTCTCCATTCGGGCAGCATTCTCCAACAAGTGGATCACAAGTAAATTCAAATTCTTTCCATTTTCCAAACGTATTTGTCACTGTTAATATGGTTTTAGTGTCCTCACCGTTATACATTCGAATTTCTAATTTTTGGTCTTGTAAAAGTCCATTTCTGCCATCAACAAAAACTCTGATTTTAATAACGTGGTCGACATAAAAATTATAATAATCGTGAAATAATTCGGTATCGATATTGGGTCCATTGTAATCAATCATTTCAAAGTATATAAAATCTGAACCGGGATCTAAGCAAAAATTAAAATAGTTAATTAGTTTACAGTAAAGCCTTCAGAATGCAGTGTTTTTTACCAGGAAATTCGTATCTAGGTGTGACATTTTTACTCCATTGCCAAGGATAATCGGGGTGAAGATAAACACTCTGAAATCCACATGCATACGGATCACTAAAATAACAGCATGGCGGTGCACTGTCTAAAATTATGATACATTTAAATGATCAATTACCACACCGTTGTTTCTTATACAATAATCGTCATTACTAATTAGGAACTTACGACATTTTCCATCTATTTCAACTTGATCGAATGCTATCAACAACGGCTCCGTATCGCCATGTTCAGTATAAAAAGTGAACTAAATTGTTTTTTTCAATTTCTGAAATAAATTGATGCAAGATATTGTAGATGCTCTTTTATGATACTTACATAACCATCTACAGGATACTGAAGCGAATATTTATCTAGAAGGAAAATTAAATAGTCGGAAATTTTACTCCAAGGCTCATCTATTGATGTAGTCCAACCCAATGGTCCAAGATCAAAGGTTTGACCGTATTGAACAGCGTAAAATGAGGCATGTAGAAATGCATTTACCGGATTTACATAGCATGTAAATCCAAAAGTAGTCATGTCAGTAATGTTGTATATCATTGATGTGGTTGCTACGGCCCCTACTATATCAGTCCATAAAAAGTCTCCAGCTGCAAAACAAATACAATATAGTAAGTTATCAAAAAAGATAAGACTATTATGGCAACTCATTAGAATTACACGTTTTCGGTATCTGAGCTGGTGAGGGTGTAGTGCCTGACCAGTACCAAGAGTTGGATTGAATTTGATATCCGCAGGTATCACTATCAAATGTACAACATGCCCCTACTTGGTCAGGATGGACTGATGAACATGTTGAAAATATAGTTGAAATAACCATGCAAATTATAGGAAGACAATAGTGAAGCATTGTTTTGTTTTGTTTGCGAGTTTGTGTTTGAAGTGATTAGTTATCAAATGTTTTTGGTTTATGTACAGTGAAATGAAAGTCCTTTATCAGGAAATGTTAAGTGTTTTATCTTTCATGCGCACACGAGGAGTAAACATATAAATGATAAATTATTTAATACCACATCTTTAATTTTGTTAGTAAATTTGATCTTAAACCGATTTCACTATTTACTTTGTTATTAACAGTTGTTAACTAATATTAAAACCATGTTATTTTTAATTACTAATTAATTATAACTTGTTTGCATATTTTGCCAAATGTTTGTAAAAATACAACGTACAGTATTATCCAGGAAATACATCACATTTATCGTTAACGGTTAAAGCGTCAATTCCAAATGCTGACGTTCCATGAGTTTGGACATATGCAACGATTTGAAGCTATAAATAATAATATGAAATCAATTCAGTTAAGTTTTTTTAAAGTATGGACAGTGTTTTGATTTGCTTACCCCTCCATAACAATACGTATCTCCTTCAATTGTGCAGCATTCTCCCAAACGTGGATCGCAACTAAATTCAAATTCTTTCCATTTTCCATTCGTATTTGTTACTGTTAGCAAAGTCTTATAAGTCTCAGCATTATACATATTAATTTCCAATTTTTGATCTTGAAAAAGCCCATTTCTGCCATCAACAAACACTCTCACTTTAATCACGTGATCGACGTAAAATCTATAATAATCATGAAATAATTCTGCGAAGATATTTGGTCCATCGTAATCAACCATTTCAAAGAATATAAAGTCTGAGTCGGGACCTAAACGAAAAGTAAAATAGTTAATTAGTTTAAGGAACGCAGAATTCAGTGATAATTACTAGGAAATTCGTATATAGGTGTGACATTTTTACTCCACTGCCAAGTATAAGCGGGTGGAGAATAAGAACTACGAAATCCACACGCAAACGGGTCACTAAAATAACAACATGGTGGTGAACTGTCTGAAAAGATAGTAAGTTTAAAAATCAGTTACCCTACAGTTGTTTTCTATATAATAACCGTCGTTACTAATTAGTAACTTACGACATTTCCCATCAATTTCAACTTGATCGAATGCTATCAATAACGGCTCAGAATCCCAATGCTCAGTGTAAAATGTGAACTAAAATTACAATTTTTTGATAATTTGTGGAAGAAATTACTACATCGGTTGTACATTCTCTTGTACTTTACTTACATAACCATCTAAGGGATATTGCAGCGAATATTGAGCTAAACCAGAGATTAAGTATTCAGTAATTTTATTCCAAGGCTGATCGTATGATGTTGTCCAACCCACTTGTCCAATATCAAAAGTTTGATCGTATTGAACAGAGTAAAATGTAGCATGTAGAAAAGCATATACCGGATTTACATAACATATAAATCCAAAAGTAGTCATGTCAGTAATGTTGTATATCATTGATGTAGTTGCTACGGCTCCAACTATATCAGTCCATAAGAAGTCTCCAGCTAAGAACAAAATACAATATCGAAAGAAATTTAAAAGTTAGACTATTATAGCAAGTTCTAGTATATTACATGGTTTTGGTATCCGAACTGGTGGAGGTGTAGTGCCTGACCAATACCAAGAGTTGGATTGAATTTGATATCCGCAGGTATCACTATCAAATGTACAACATGCTCCTACTTGGTCAGGAGGGACGGATGAACATATTGAAAATATAGTTAAAATACCTATACAAAGTATAGACAGACAATAGTAATGTACCATTGTTTGTTTGTTTTTAGGTTTGTTTTTGAAATGATGAGTTATCAAATGTTTTCAGTTTATGTACCGAGTTAGGATACAATGAAAGTTGGTTATCAATAAAGTTAAGTGCTTTATCTTTTATGCGCACACGAGTAGTAAACATGTAAATGATAAAATATTTAGTATCATATCATAAACTTTGTTATTAAATCTTGAGTCGATTTTCTGTCTTTATTTTGTTATTTGAGTTAACAGTTGTTAATTAATATTAGAACCCTATTATTTTTTAATTATAATTATTTTGCTTATGTAGCCAGATATTAGCTAAGAATCAATTGTATTATCTTGAAAATTTATTTGCCTGGAAATACATCACATTGGTCATTAACTGTAAAAGCGTCTATTCCAAATGCTGAAGTTCCATCAGTTTGGACATAAGCAACGATTTGAAGCTAAAATTAATAAAGAAATATCAATATAGTTAAGTTTTTGAAGCATGGATTATTTGGTATGCTTTATTTCGTTACCCTTCCATAACAATATGGATCTCCAGTCGAACAGCAATTTCCCAAAATCTGACTGCAATCAAATTCATACTCTTTCCATTTTCCATTCGTATTTGTTACTGTTAGTAAAGTAATATATTTCTGCCCGTTGTACATATTAAATTCCAATTTTTGATCTTGTAAAATTCCATTTCTTCCATCAACAAATATACGAACTTTAATAACATGATCGACGTAATATCTTCTAAAATCGTGAAACAATTCTGCAAAGATATTCGGGCCATTGTAGTCAATCATTTCGAAGAACAAAAAATCTGAACCGGCATCTGAGCGAATAATTGGGTTAATACTCAACATAAAGTCAAATACGGTTTTTGATTTACAGTAATTTACCAGGAAATTCGTATTGAGGCGTAACGTTATGACTCCATTGAAAATTGTATGTTGGACTAGAATATGAAGTTTCAAATCCACATAAAAATGGGTCATCAAAATAACAGCATGGTGCAGAACTGTCTGAATTAATAATTATAGTTGAATACACAAACTCAATGTGCTTTTCATTATTTATAAAATGTAAAACTTACGACATTTTCCATTGGCTTCAACTTGATCGATGGCTACTAATAATGGTTCTGAAACTCCATGTTCAGTGTGGAATAAGAACTACAATTATGAAGTGTTAACATTGTACTATTTGATTGATTCGATAATACTTACATAGCCATCTAAAGGATATTGCAACGAGTAGTAAAATAAATAATAGTCGAGATATTCATTAATTGTAAGCCATGGATCGGTTTGCCAAGAAGTTGTAGTCGCTGACCACAAAGGAATTAAAACAGTTGATTGAGCAGGCTGAAATGAGGCATTTAAATAAGCATACGATCCATTTATATAGTATGCCATTCCAAACGTGGTTAAACTCGTAATATTGCTGATAAGTGACGTACTTATCACGGCACCGACTTTATCAGTCCATAAAAATTGTCCAGCTTGTTAAATAAAAAATTATTAAATTGCAATGAAATAGGCATACATTTATGTAAGTTTGAAGATGTTTTGTGTAACTTACACCGCTTAGGAATGATTGCTGGTGGGGGTGTATCCCCTGACCAATACCAAGAATTAGACTGAATTTGATATCCACATGTGCCACTTTCAAAAGTACAGCATTCTCCTATTGTGTCTGAAGGTGCTGATGAACATAATCGAAATATAGTTAATGCAGTTATGAAAACTACAAAGATACTCATGTTGTGCAACATTGTTTTGTTGGGAGTTGTTGTGTTTCAAATGGTGAGGTAGAACCATTTTGTCACACTTTTCTATAACATAATCAGTGTTGATAAGTGGGTTATCTTGCTTAGTAAAAGTGCACAAACAGAGATAAAATTGCAATATTTAGATATAAACTAGTAAAATATAATCATTAAATATATTAATATATTTACAGTATTTAACAATATTTAAGTATCATACTGATAACAATAACTACAGTATATACCAATAAAAAGGCATTTTAATTTCCTGTAATTGTGGCACATGTTTTGTGTTTTCTCGCAAGATTAGTTAATGCAGTAATTTTAAAAATGGATGATGATTTATTGGTTTTGATTGATTAATTGTTAACTAAGTTGTGTAATTAATGTATTAGCCTGGAAATACATCACACTGGTCATTAACTGTAAAAGCGTCAATTCCAAATGCTGAAGTTCCATGAGTTTGGACATGAGCAATGATTTGAAGCTAAAATTAATAAAGAAATATCAATTTAGATAGGTTTCGGAGAATGGATTATTTGGTATGCTTGATTTCGTTACCCCTCCATAACAATACTCAGTCGAACAGCATTTTTCCAAAACCTTACTGCAATCAAATTCATATTCTTTCCATTTTCCATTCGTATTTGTCACTGTTAGTAAAGTAATATATTTCTCCCCGTTGTACATATTAAATTCCAATTTCTGATCTTGTAAAATTCCATTTCTTCCATCAACAAAGATACGAACTTTAATAACTTGACCGTTGTAATATCTGTTATAATCGTTAAATAATTCTGCAAATATATTTGGGCCATCGTAGTCAATCATTTCGAAGAACAAAAAATCTGAACCAGCATCTTAAGCGAATAATTGGGTTAATACTAAACAATGTCAAATACGGTTTTTGATTTACAGTAATTTACCAGGAAATTCGTATTGAGGCGTAATGTTATGACTCCATTGAAAATTGTATGTGGGATTATAATATGAAGTTTTAAATCCACATAAAAATGGGTCATCAAAATAACAGCATGGCGCAAAACTGTCTGAAATAATGATTATAGTTGAATACACACAAACTCAATGTGATTTTTATTGTTTATAAAATGTAAAACTTACGACATTTTCCATTGGCTTCAATTTGATCGATGGCTACAAATAATGGCTGGGAAACTGCATGTTCAGTGTGGAATAAGAACTACAATTATGAAGTTTTAACATTGTACTATTTGATTAATACGATAACACTTACATAGCCATCTATGGGATATTGCAACGAGTAGGTATATAAATAACTGTCAAGATATTCATTAATTGTAAACCATGGGTCGGCAGTATAAGCTGTGTCAGCCGTTGTCCACAAGGGAAGTAATACAGTTGATTGAGCAGGCTGAAATGAGGCATTTAAATAAGCATACGTTCCATTTACATAGTATGCCATTCCAAACGTTGTTGAACTAGTAATATTGTGGATAAGTGACGTAGATATCACGGCACCGGCTTTATCGGTCCATAAGAATTGTCCAGCTAGTTTAATAAAAATGCTTAAATTGTAATCAAACAGAGATACATTAATGTAAGTTAAAGATGTCTTGTGTAACTTACACCGCTTAGGAATGATCTCTGGTGGGGGTGTATCTCCTGACCAATACCAAGAGTTAGACTGAATTTGATATCCACATGTGCCACTTTCAAAAGTACAGCATTCTCCTATTGTGTCTGAAGGTGCTGATGAACATATTTGAAATATAGTAAAGGCAGTCATGAAAATGACCAAGATACTCATGTTGTGCAACATTGTTTTGTTGGGAATTGTTGTGTCGCAAATGGTGAGGTAGCAGCATTTTAACACATTTTTATAAACGTAATCAGTGTTGATAAGTGGTTTATCTTACTTAGAAAAAGTGCTATTATGACAGAGATATAATTACTAAATATATAAATTTTTTATGATATCGGCTAAATATACTGTAGATTTATTTAAATATATATGTGAGTATCATACTGATAACAACAACTATATACCAACAAAAAGGCATTTCATATAATTGTGGCAAATATTTTTGTGTTTTCTTATAAGATTAGTTAATGCAGTAATTTTAAAAATGAATGATGGTTAATTGGTTTTGATTGATTAATTGTTAACTCAGTTGTGTAACTAATGTACTACCCTGGAAATACATCACACTGGTCATTAACTGTAAAAGCGTCTATTCCAAACGCTGATGTTCCGTCACTTTGAACCGTAGCAATAATTCGAAGCTATTAATTGAAATAAATAATCAGTACAGTTAAATTTTAAATGCATGAATAATAGTGTTTTAGTTACCTGACCATAACAAAATGAATCTCCATCACAACAGTTACCCAACACGTCATTCAATTAAACTCAAATTCTTTCCATTGTCCATCTGTATTTGTTACTGTGAGTAAATTCTTATCTTTTGAACCATTATACATGTTAAATTCTAATTTCTGGTCTTGTAAAACTCCATTTTTGCCGTCAACAAACACACTCACTTTAATAACATGATCGACGTAAAATCTGTTAAAATCGTTAAATAATTCAGCTTGTAAATTCCGGCCTTTGTAATCAATCGCTTCAAAATATATAAAATCCGAGCCACAATCTGAGAAAATAAATGGATGAAAATTTAGAATGATAAAAGATTTGTATTTAAATTACCAGGAAATTCATATTTCGGTGTGATATTTGTACTCAGTTGCCAAGTGTATGAAGGATCCGATCTAGAACTTTCAAATCCACATGCATACGAGTCACTAAAATAACAGCATGGCGCAGAACTATCTAAAATAATTACGATAAATTCAATTAGTTAACATTATAAACAACATTCATTCATGTTTATGTTATTTCTCAAATGTAAAACTTACGACATTTCCCATTAGCTTCAACCTGATCAAATGCTATCAACACTGGATCTGAAACGAACTTCTCAGAAGTTGTGAATGTAAACTGCCAAAATTAAAAATGCCACATTAAAAATAGTATTTACGATAAATGATTTAATTTTATGGATATTCTGTCATTCTTACATAACCATCTAAAGGGTATGGCGTCAAGTCAGATAAATAACTAGACAAATAATCGTTAATCGTAAACCATTTCTGTAGAGAAGCAGTTTGAGGCGCTGCAAAGACTGGAATTGTTACAGACGATTGAAGAGGGTGAAATGTGGCGTTTAGATAGGCATATGTACCATATATATAGTATGCATATGCAAAAGTTGTCATCTTAGTAATGTTGTAGATATTTGATGTAGTCGCCACAGCTCCGAGTTGATCAGTCCATAAGAAATTTTCAGCTGTAATACAGTAAATCGATAAGTTTGAGCAATCATAATAATATAAACTAATTGATGAACATACACATCTTCGGAATTTGAGGTGGTGAGGGTGTATCACCTGACCAATACCAAGAATTAGATTGAATTTGGTATCCACAAGTATCACTATCGAAGGTACAACATTCTCCTATTTGATCTAGTGGCACTGATGAACATTTCGAAAATATAGTCGTCCCAATTATGCAAATAATAAGAGAACGGTATTGAAACATTGTTTGTTTGCGTATCGTCTACTTTTATGTTGAGTTAAAGTGTACAGAATTCTGTACTGGATGAAATGATAATAATTTATCAACTTGTAACAGTGCTTTATCTTTCATGTAAAAGAAGTTTTTTAAGCTTTAGATAAAGCATAATCATATACTGTATTTCCAGCATAAACTAATATGATAAGTTTGTTAAGATAAATGATTATTTTACGACATAAGAACGCCATATTTATTAATTTAGGTATTAAATCGTAAGTTTTCTCAAACTTATTCTATTACTATTGTTAAAATTACAGAAATTGCTTAGTATTAAAATCTTGACATAAATCCCGAACATTATCAATTCAACCAGTAGATGTGAGTTTACCTTTTAAATTTAAGGAGTTTATTATGTAATATTTATTTATTGCTCTTTTACTTGAGTAATAAATTCTTTTCCCCCGGAAAAACGTCACATTTGTCATTGACTGTGAAAGAATCAAGTCCAAAAGCAGACGTTCCATCTTTTTGAACAGTAGCCACAATTTCCAACTATAAAATCAAATTCGTTAAGCATTATATTTATGATTAGTGTAATCATTGTGAATATTTTATTACCCGTCCCTGACAGTATGGGTCTTTTCCATCGCAGCATTTTCCAACAACCATATCGCAGTCAAATTCGTACTCTTTCCATTGCCCATCCGTACTTGTCACTGTTAGTAAATTCTTTTTAGAAAGAAGACCATATTCGTAGAAGTTAATTTCCAGTTTCTGGTCTTGATAAAGCCCATTCTTCCCATCAACAAACACATTAATTCTAAAAGTATGATCTACGTAAAACATATTAAAGTCTTGGTTTAATGATACGTCGATGTTTGGTCCATCATAATCAATCGCTTCGAAATACATAAAATCGGAGCCGCTACCTAATATTTTAACAGCATTAAAAATGTGTACTGTACGTTATTTCAATATTATAATGCACATTACTCGGAAATTCGTATGTTGGTGGGGCATTTCCAGACCATGACCATGTGTGAGCATCAGATGGAGGGTCGAAATTACATGCAAATGGGTCATCAAAATAACACCAGGGTGGCGAACTGTCTGAAATAATTACAAAATAGGTTATTTTTATTTAAATGCAATCAATTTATTTATACTTACGACATTGATCAATAATTTCAACTTGATCGAAGCCTATGACCATTAAATCTGAAGGCAAAGTTTCAGTGTAGAGTGAAAACTGTGTAAATACCTGGTCTTAATAGAGTAGTTGAATAACTAAAATCTTACTTACATAACCATCTGTAGGAAACTGTTTACAAAGTAATTAGTATATGGAATCCCATTCATCTCGAAACTCATTTGAAGGAATTGATGTAAATGAAAAAGGTTCTTCGTAATCGACGCTGTAAAACACAAGATGTAACATGGCACTTGGTCCATATACATAGGACGCAATTCCGAAAGTAGTCATGTCTGTTATGTTATAGATCATTGCTGGGTTTGCTAAGGCACCGGCTTGGTCAGTCCATATGAAGTCTCCAGCTAAAATATAAAAATAACCAATACAATAAACCAGAGTGGCAGTGAGTACGATTTTGCAGCAAACAACCTTCCCACAATGAAAATAAAAATGAAACGGGAATTAATCACATTGTTTTTAACGGAGGTTTGTCTCGTTTTTATAGTTTTAGTGTGGCATGGTTGCTTCCTGCATAACAGTACGCAGTTAAAAAATTAAATTACAATAATAAACTTACAGTCTTTTGGAATGACACTTGGTGGGGTCTTCTCACCCGACCAATGCCAGGAATTTGATTGAATTTTATATCCACAAACTCCGCTTTCAAAAGTACAGCATGCCTCTATTTTATCTGGTGGTGATGATGAACAAGTTGAAAATAATGTAAAAGCAATTAAGCAAATTATATTAATTCCACCAACTCGATACTTTGTCATTTATTAGTGGGTTAAACCGACGTCGTTTACTCAAAATGAAATGTGTACAACATTTCTTTGAGATTTTACTGTATATGCAATGGTGATAATAATAAAGTGGTTGATAGTAATACACATGAAAGAAAAAGATAAATCTTATAAATACTTGAAAATTCCGTGGCGTTGGCACAATTACGGTCACACAGAATGTATCGAGCACTGATATTTTGATATGCACATTTAAAACGCATCGAGATTATTGAGTTATTCAGTACTGAATATTTGTTGTTGTTACATGACCTTGTTGTTATAGCTTTGCGCTTTGAAGAGAAAATGGTTGTGTAATAGCCTCTATACATGTAGAATGCAGGTTACAACCCTCCACAAAAAATACTACTCCCAGACAGGGGAAAATCGTTGAATGTTTTAATAAGAGTGTTAGTTAGATGTAGAAAGTTTGAGAAATAATGTATGCAGTTTTAAATTGTAATGAGTTTTGAATGGGTAAATAGCAGCCATTTCTATGTTCTAGTCGTTTATTTGGGATAGAAATATTTTATTTTGGTGTGATATTTATGGCGTATTTCTTTCGTACAGCTAACCTTTTCAAAGTTTGAAAGAGGGGAAAGCCCTTCTTTATCTATGGCCCAATCGAGTAAGTTTTTAAACGTTGAAGGGGGAAATTGTGTGCACTCTCTATGTTGAAAAATCCAGGTTCCAGTTACCAACTGGTAACAGCCAATCAGAAAGCGACACAGTAATTTTGTCCGTTAGCAACAAGTTTTCAAAAGTGTGAGTTGTTGTTGAATGCTACGTAACAAGAGTGTTGCAAGTATTTGGCGTTTTGTATATTTTAATACTCCAAAAAAAATTTAAATCAGGTTAATTAGTAAGGTCAACGGTAACGGTCACATTATAATACTGTTATATAGTTAATCACAAAAAATTATTTTGCCAAACGCTGAGGTGGTGACAACGCGATCGTATTTTCTTCTGGTAATATTTAATTTTAATTTAGTTTGTATATAAACTAACAACCGTTTATAATCTTCTAAATAATATACAGTACCGGTACTTAACAGTATTGCTGAGTATTTAAGAGTACTATATGCTGTAGTTTGATGTCCAATTTGAAAATTCTGTATACTCTGAGATCCGGCATTGATTAATACAGTACCGGTAGTTTTAAGCTTTGTAATCGTTGTTATCTAAATGTAACGATTTTTAAATTATTTCTAGGTTGAAACAGAAAAGTGTTGAAGATAACGCCATCAAGCAAAATCCTGAATAAAGACATCGTTAATGAAGACACTGTCAATAACATTGTGAGTAAAAACGCCATAAAGTAAAATCGCGAGTAAAAACTTCATCAAGTAAAATCGCGAATAAAAAGTTCATTAAGTAAAATCGCGAATAAAAAGTTCATCAAGTAAAATCGCAAATAAAAAGTTTATCAAGTAAAATCGCGAATAAAAAGTTCATCAAGTAAAATCGCGAATAATGACTCCATCAAGTAAAATTGTGAATTGAGATGCCATTCAGTGAAATTTTGAACATGTAAATTTGTTAGTGAAACTAATTCGTGAACTTTAGTTACGGTTTTCGCGATTAAATGAAGCAACGCAACGTTGAATTCAGCTGTTAACAACGGTATGTGAAAATTTTTAATTTTATTATTTTATTTTGTGCTCACTCATAGCTTTAAAAGAAACGAAGTTTTAACTAGAGTAGTTGGTGTTTATACACTATATAGAACAGTATTTGTCATGTACTGTATACAGTATGTTTTTCAAAACGTTGAAAAGGCATTCTAATTTTATTTTCCGATTTAAGAGAAACTGAAGATCATAAAATACCGGTATTTGTATATGAATTTATATATTTGGTTTTCCTGGAAATTTGTCGCATTTGTTGTTTACTGTTAAAGCATCGATTCCAAATGCAGAGCTCCCATCTTTTTGCACTGTTGCTACAATTTCGAACTATTGATTGAAATGAAAAATTAGTTTTAAGTTTAAATGAGTTAGTTGTATGAAAATTAATTACCATTCCTTCACAGTATTGATCTCCACCATCACAGCAATTGCCTAAACCTTTATCGCAACTGAATTCATATTCTTTCCATTCTCCATCAGTATTTGAGACGGTTAGTAAATTTTTTGATCTGGGAGGAGCATACTGAGAAAAATTAATTTCCAATTTTTGATCTTGATAAAGTCCGTTTCGACCATCAACGTAAACGCTAACTCTAATAACGTGATCTGTGTAAAATCGTTCAAAATTTTCACTTAAAGATGCTTTAATATTTGGTCCACTGTAATCGATCGCTTCAAAGTACATGAAATCAGAACCAGGATCTAAACAATTATTGATATAAAGTAGACGTTAGACAATTTAAATACTGAATTTAGTTTACTTGGGAATTCATAGGCTGGTGTAGCATTCTTAGTCCATTGCCAAGTGAATTTACTATCATCATACGAACTTTGAAATCCACATGCAAATGGATCATCAAAATAGCAACATGGTGGTGAACTGTCTATAAGTGACAAGTGTTTTTTTTAAATAAATTTAAGTTAGCAATTGTAACAGAGTTGATAACTTACGACATTTGCCATCGACTTGTAGTTGATCCAAACCCATCAACATTGGTCCTGAAATCTGATGTTCAGCGACGAGTATAAACTAAAAACATTTTTAAGTTTTAAAGTAACTTCTGGAGAAAAAGATATTGTTTGAGTGAAAGTTTTACTTACATAACCATCTACAGGATAATTAATCGTGTATCTTTGTAAATCACTTGATACGTAATTGTTATATTGTGCCCACATCCGGTAGTTATAGTAAGTTTCCTGAAGGGTCACAATGGCATATGGCATCGAACCGCCTGTCATTTGGAAATAAACTTGTAAATAGGCGTTCTCGCCAAATATATAGTACGCAAATCCAAAAGCTGTGGTGTTTGTAATGTTGTAAATCATAGATGTGTTTACCATCGCTCCAGGTTGATCGGTCCATAGGAAATCTCCAGCTATTTTATGTATGTTAGTTGGTTGATAAAACGATTCTTGCAAGTTAAACAATATAATCGTTAGACTTACATGGCTTGGATATTTCATCGGGTGGGGGTGTTTCTCCTGACCATTGCCAAGAATCTGACTGAATTTTAACTCCACAAATACCATTATCAAATGTGCAGCATGTACCTGTTTGGTCAGGAGGAACTGATGAGCATGTTGAAAATATGACAAAAATAACTGTGTAAACTATAATAAAATTGCAATAAGACATGGTTTTTTTGTGATTTGTTTTACTCAAGGCTGCAAATTGTAATAATGTTTGTGCGATTTATGATATTTATAGAAATTATTATACTAATAAATACTAGTTGATAAGTGTTATTTGTACTTTAGATTAGATAATTTTTATGTTCATGATATCAAAGGGTTTTTTTGGGCTAAAAAACAATTAGATTAGCAAAAAAAATATAAAATGGCAGCGATACACTTCAAGCATACTAAATAAGTAAACAAGGGGTTTGAATTAAATGAAACTGGTTTTAGATTAGATAAGTTGCTTGACAGATACTGTGTATCTAAACTGAAAATCATAATATTTATTTGTATTAATATCTTGCAAATAATGGTATACAAAATTCATTTTAAATACCGTATTTCTACCAGCATTAATTATTAGTAACGCAATTAAAATAATTCAGATATTAAGTCATTTCTTAAAATAGCTTTATTAACATAATTGATAAATTATAAAGTTAAAATAATCTGGAATCTAGACGTAGCAATTTATTGACTATTACAAATAAATAATTTGTTTCAAGTTAGTTTTTGAATTGGGCGTCACTATTTGGTTGTATTTGATTATGATAGTAATGTATAAAACTTTTGCTACAACCGAGTTCTCAGTTCAGTTTCCTAAAAAAAAATTTTTTTTTTGTTAATTATTAATTCAAAAGTATTGTATTATGCACTGATATTACTTAGACATTCCAGGGAATGGGATACATAGATCATTAGCTTCAATAGCATCAATTGCATAGACCACGGTTCCACCATTATCTTGTACCAAAGCAGAAAACTCCAACTATAAACAAAGTCATAAAATGTTATTTTCTAAATCGTACTTTTAGATAACTCATCATTTACATATCCAGTGCATGTTGGCCTTCCTTGACAACAGTGACCATTCGACGATTTGCATTTGAAATCCAGTATATTCCAAGTTCCATAAGTTTCTTTTACCGTTAACAAGTTGGTTACTGTATTGCTAGTTGATTCATAAAAATTAACTTCTAACGACTGAATTCCATCGTGATTGTAAGGAGTTGAACTGTAGAAATTTCCTCTGAAAGTGACGGTGTCGTCAATTTCAATGGTACCAGTTCTAAGGGCTGAAGTAAATTCTGTATACATGTAGTTGACCGTTTCGAAGTAGATGAATTCCGAATTGGGGGATGGTCCTGTATTTAATTTGCTTTTAAAAATGCTGTTTTTATGACTTGGAAAAGTGATTCTAGTTACTTGGAATGGGATTAACAGAGACGGAGTTTCCTGACCATTTCCATGGGTAGCTAGTACCTGGGGGAAATGGGGTCATATCACAAAAGTATGGGTCATCAAAATAACAACAGGGGAATGCGCCATCTAAAAATGGGTTTTAATTAGGAATGTTTTAATAATAATAAAATTAGATCAACTTACGACATGCGCCATTGCGATCAATGTCATCAATTGCTGTTAAAAATGGATAGGCTGTTGATTGGGCTTCAATAATAAACTAAACAAATAACTTTATTAAATAGGATTCATTAAGTTGTGCAAAAATGATGCACTTACTTGACCACTAAGAGGCCAGTGTCCAAATGCGGCCAAATTTGATCTAGCGTAAATGGTGCGATGCTGCCATTGTAATGAAGTAATAAATGGCAGAGTGTCTATTACCAACGTAGTTCCAGTTGAATAATCTTGGAATTTTACTACAAGTGCGGAATATGAACTGCTGATATAGAATGACACCGAAAATGTATCTGTGTATTGAACTGCAGTTTGAAGTCCTGAATAGACAATGGCTCCATTTACATCAGTCCATAAGTAATTGACGCCATAGGGGTAATCGACTGTTAATAAAATATAACATGAGATTATATCAATAGGCCATGATTTACTTTTAACATTTAAAATAAGTATAGTTTAAATAAATCGGTGTTTGGTTTATTAAAGTGGCGTTTTCAGATAGACTTACCAGGTGGGGGTGGAACATTGTGGGTTGGAGGAAAATTCAGAGACCAGAACCAATTATTGTATGGAGATGTAATACCACATACATTGCTTTCAAATGTACAGCAAGCAGATGGTACTGGTGGTGGCAGTGTATATGGTGGCAAAGTGGTGATTACATCAGCACCTAAATAATAATTCATTAGCGGTATATTAATTATTATCATGAATTAATATTCTTAAATTAAGAAAAATGCAATTTACATCCAAAATTGTCAACGCCAGCCAATCCTTCGTTAGGCAAAACGTCATAATTTGTATCAAATTCAATCTAATAGCAACCGAAGTAATAGTAATTTAGCAATGAAACTTTCAAGTAGAAAATAGGATTTTTAATTACAGTTCCACTGCAGGGAAAAGCGTCTTGGGATCCACAACAATATTTAATGTCTCTGTCGCTGCATCTGATGGTATATGATTGCCAGCCATTGGAAGGCTCTGTGATACTTGCCAATTCAATTGTTTGCACAGCATTCAGATTTAAGATTACTTTTAAGTAGCAAGCCGTCGGAATAGCAATTACATTGAAATAATAATCAAAAGTAAATACGTCAGCTTGTGAGTTGATAGTGAATTCTATTCCTGATTGAAGAGCTCCTGACTTATCCTGTATCCAGGCATACGTACCTATAGTGACAGTTAACAAATTTAAAGCTTTGTAAGTGAAAGTTTAAGGTTTTATTTAGATTATTTTTACTTGATGGTGTTGGGTAAAAGCGTGAATATGCGGGATCTGAAACATCTGGGTTCGTTGTGCCAGGAGCAAATTGCCAGTTATTTCCACCGTTTTCCCATTGGCATGTTGAAGTTGGGGTAACATCACAACATATCGATGCATCCGTAGCTATAAAAAGTTTTATTACAAATGGCAATTAATGATTTTAATATTTTTGTAAATATTTTGTATTTATTACCTTTGCTGGCTGTGATGAAAGCTGAGATAATGAAAATTGAAATTAGCTTTGTTGAAATCATTTTTCAAAGTTATTGATAAATATTATTGCTCACAATCAAAGGCATTGTATTGAGGCTTTGCTTATATAGTGATTTTTACGATTTGATTTTTGATTATGTTTACAGATTATCAAATCTCAAGTGTTTTATACAAATGCATTTTCCTAGAATTTATATTGTTGTAAACATACATTTTCCGGTCAATTAGATTAGTTTTTTTTAAATGCATGAAAGTTAAAAAGCAATTTGTACATTATAGAAATGATAAAAACCGCTTTTGATGTTTTGTTTTTTATTTTACAATTTTTTGAATGAGTTTTGTATAATTGAATTTAACTCGTTTGGTAGTTTAATTCAATTATCTATTATCGTCTGATCTTATCGGCTTTTTTGATTTCTTTGAAAAACAAATTGATCGCAAACATGAAGATGGAAATTTTAAAATTCAATATCTTAATTCAGGGAAACACATCTTGTTTGTTACGATTGGATCTTTCTATCTTGTCGGTTAGATTTTTATCATCGATAATTAGGAAAGTCACATAGAAAGATTATTGTTAATAACACCTGATATACTTAGATCACAAATTATCGACTTTTGCACCAGGTACAGAGAGTACAGTACATAAAGAGATTAGATTTACATTTTTATTGAATATTTTTCAGTGTTATTAAATTTTGTAATTTCTTTAATGGTAAACTAGAAATCATTTATGAGGCAACCCATAGTTTTCTTTGTGAAATAAATAATTTATTGTGTTTCAGTAATATTAATAGTTACAACAAATTTAATTTTTAAAGAAAACGATTTACTATCAGTAACCATGCTATTGGTAATTTTATATTAAATGAACAACTAAGATAATTTAATCATTAAATAACATAGCTTAAAGGTAAAGCTGGAAATTAAGGTTATCACTGTTTATCAAAATCGACAATTTGAATTACAAAATCGATTATCAAATATCCTTTTTGAATTTACTCGCATAAGTCTACTATTTGAATAGTATCAATTCCATAGCCAACACTTCCGCCATCTTGTTGAACCAAGGCTACGAATTCCAACTGTAAAAAATTAACATTTAATCAATAATGTTTTACCTTTTAAATCAAATTGAGTTTTTTACATGTCCTTTGCATTTTGATTGTCCTTGGCAGCAGTGACCATTATTAGATTTACAAGGGAAATTGATTGTAGTCCACTCATTATAGGTATCTTTTACTGTAAGCAGGTTAGTCATAATACCACTATTTTTATTCCAAAAGTTAATTTCTAAAGATTGAAATTCTTGAGATTCTATTGGTATTGAGCTGAAAATGTTTCCAGCAAAAACAACAGAATCGTTAATAGCAAATTCGTGTGTTTTAAGTGATGATGAAAATGGAGCTCCAACATAGTTTTCAGTTTCAAAATAGACAAACTCAGAGCCTGTTACATTTGGATCTGCATTTTAAATTGTATAAACTATAGTTATAGCTAAGCTTGGAAACTATGTTTCATGTTAGAAAATAATACCTGGAATAATAAATTTAGAGGTCGAGTTTCCAGACCATTGCCATGAGTTATTAGATGGTGAGGGATTCGGATCCCAACTGGGTGTTAAGTCACAAATAAATGGATCGTCGAAATAACAGCATGGAAATGCAGTACCGGTATCTGGAATTACTTACATTTAAAACATAAATTAATGAATTTTGATGTAAATGTTTTACGGCATTGATTATTGTGCTCAATGTTATCCATTGCCAGCATGAATTGATGTGTAGGACCACCTGCCCGGAGAATAAACTAATTTTTTTAATTAGATTACTATTATCTTAGTGAGTTTACTATAACATTTACTATACTTACTTGTCCATTAACCGGAAATCGATATCGAACGAACATTTCAAAAGCATACAATGTGTGGTGTTGCCAGGTATCGTTGGATATATAATATAGAGAATACATATTTACTGGATATGTGTAGTCATCGCTTTGAAATAAGATTTGAAGTGATGTATCTGGATGACTAATATAATATGTAAATGTAAATGTATCCGATTCGTAAATGGTCTGATTCCATAAGGCTGTTGCTCCATCAATGTCTGTCCATATGTAGTTGGAATTGTTTGGGTAATCATCTGGTAGCAAAAACCGTTTTAACATAAAATTTAGCAAATCACTAATGAATTTTTATTTAATCTATGCCTTTTGCGTAAAACTTACATTGGTTTGGTGGAATGTCGTGTGTTGGGTATTTATTGCCAGACCAATAATATGGATTATTAAATCCTTCATCATCATTTTCAAAAGTTAAACAATCTGTCGAAACCGGTAGTGCCAATGTGGTTGATACAGGATCCGCTGTAATACATAAGGTTCTTTCTACAACTGATGACCAATAAATTATAATTGTACGGTATTGTTACCTTTGGCGATGGTGATCAAAGCTGATATTACAAGAAGGAAAAACATTTTTAACGTATAGTTAACTGTCTTAGTTTTACACTGTCTGTGTATGTGTACTAAGCTCTGTGTATTTATAGTGATTTTAGGTCATTTTAATTTTTGATTTTGTGAAAATGATAGTGAATGACTCAGTTTTCAAGTGGTTTTACTGAAATGTGTAGTAGTTCTTCGAATATTGTTTTAACCTTGTTATAATTATTGGCTTTAAAGTTGGTAAACGTCACTAAAAACTGACTCAAAATTTGTCAGACGTACTAAGATAGTGTCAATTAAACTACTGCACATATTTCGTAATGGAGTTGCAAAAAAATGTACTTAATTGTTTACAGTGCAAGTAGATAAAAAACGCTTTTGTGTGGAAGATCAAAACGATAATCAGTTCAGATATCATTGATAATTATTATGACGCATTTGGTTTACTGTGTTTTAACTGATGTTTGAACGTGTGTAACATTTACCAGTAATTGTTTCCTGATTATAAGAATAAAAGTTTTCTACTAATTGTTTTTGGAAAATTTTCCAAAATGACTAACGAGTCCCTGATTAAGAAATAAATTGTTTAGATCTGAAGATAAATTTTTTATATACCGGTAATTTAATTTTGAAAATACAGTATGTAAGGTGGATAAAATAGGTTACTGTAGGTTTCTTGGAAATACTTTATTAAAAAAAAGTAAATTTACATTAATTAAGGAGTTGGTAGTTCATTTTTGATAAATAAGTACGCAATCTGAAATTCTAACTTCGGAAGTTATTTTTTTAAAATTGGAATTTTAAATGTTATTTTCACAACTAACCACACTCAGTACAAGTTTGGTCTATTTATAGTTATTAGATTACGAATCTCATCATTTGAAATCAAATCTCAATTCTATTAATTTGCTTGTTTGGTAATTTAACATTTAAAAATTGAAAATATTGGCAGCCTATTAATACGATTGATTTGTAAACAAGTGTTGGTTTTTTTAGTAATTTGCGTTAAATACTATAATATACCGATTTAAAGATACTATTTAAGTCGTTTTAATTGCATTTAAATAAAGCACATAACGGTTTACATTTATTGGAAATAAATTTCAAGTTTATAATATTATAATTTTAGAATTTAATAATAAGTTAAGTGTAAAATGTAAATGATCATAATCAATTGTAGCATAGTGTTTATTGATGATGTCTCTTCAACTGGAATCTTCATTTTTCTCCAATTTATTAATGTCCAACGGCTAATCGTTACTTTTATTAAGTATTATTAATTATTTTTCTTGATATCATGAAATAATCCTGGGAAAGGTGTGCAATTATTGTTAACATCAATAGCGTCGATTCCATAGGCAACTTGACCACCAGCTGCCTGAACATAAGCTGCAAATTCCAGCTAGAAAATGTTAAAAATTGGTTATGATTTTGAATACTTGGGCTTATTTTTAATTTATTTATTTACATATCCATGGCAAATTGACTGCCCTTGGCAACAGTCACCATTGATTGATCGACATTGGAAATCGACTGTCATCCAGCTCCCATATGTTGTTTTTATCGTTACCATATTGGTTACTGTTGGTGGTACCGTATCTGTATCCCAAAAGTTAACCTCTAATGATTGAAGTCCATCATGTCCATTAGGAGTGGAGCTGTAAAAGTTTCCTCTAAAAGCGACAGTGTCGCTGATAGTAAATGTGCTCGAGTTTAGTGACGATTTATATGGGTTCTCATCTACGTAGTTATCGGTTTCAAAAAAGACAAATTCAGAGACGGGGGTTGGGTCTGCATAATAAAATAAAATCTATATGATTAAAATTATTATTGAAATTAAAGTGTAATTGTAAGTTACTTGGAATGTGATTAGAAGTTACGTCTCCAGACCAATGCCAGTTGTAACTACCAGGGACATAGTCAGGGGTTAAATCACAAATATGTCTATCGGAAAAGTAGCAGCATGGGAATGTACCATCTAAAAATATTGATATCACAAGTTAATTAGAGGCATTTTTGTTAAATAAAAAGTGGAAATAACAACTTACGGCATGCGCCGTTGCGATCAACGTCATCAATTGCAGCCACAAATCCACCAGAAGCACCAGTTGCTGTGAAAACGAACTATAGTATATATGGACAATATTAGTTTGGGTTTTAAGTGAATGAAACTGTAATGCCACTTGAACTTACTTCACCAGAGATTGGCCAATGTCCAAATGAAGACAGCACTGATCTGGCAGAAATTGAGTGACGAAGCCAGTCATTGGAGCTATAATATACTTCATCTATTATGTTAGTAGTTCCAGATGCGGAGTCAGTAAACGAAATTCTGATTGAAGCACTTAAACTACTAATAAAATATGTGAACGAAAAAGTATCCGTTGCGTAAATTGTGCTCTGAGCCGTTCTAATGGTTGCTCCTTCTATCTCAGCCCACAAGAAATTTGCCCCTGATGGAGAGTAGTCTAGCAGTAGAAGTTATGAAGTTTTAAAAAGGGCTGTTTTACAATATTTTAATTAAAATGTTATTTTTACCTGAGACTGGTGGCCAATCATGAACAGGAAATTTGTTGGTAGACCAGTACCAAGTGTAGTCTGTTATAGGAGCGTAGAAACCACAGGCATTGGTCTCAAATGTACAGCAGGAAGTTGGTGATGGTGGAGGCAATGTGTAAGGAGATGTAGTGGTAGGCGCCGGCGTAGTTGGAGTCGTAGTAGGCTCGGCAGTAGTTGAGGGCGTAATCGTTCCTGTTGTTAAAGTGGAGCCAGAAGTTGTTGGAGGTGGTGATACAGTGGATGTAGTTGTTACAAAGCTGCCTATAATCACATAATATTCGTATACTTTACAATATTAATACAAAACATTAAAAAAATAACTTACATCCAAAGTTGTCAATAGCAGCCAAACCTTCATTTAGCATTACATCAAAATTTGTATCAAATTCAATCTGATAAATTAACATCATTAATATTTTGAAGCAACTTTTAATTACTGTATTATAGTGGAATTAAATTGTGTGATATTTACTGTTCCTTGGCAGGGATAACTGGATGTTGATCCACAACAATAGTCAATGTCTCTATCACTGCAGTCTATGACATATGGACGCCAACTATCATCACCTACCGTGATACTTGCTAATTCGTATGTCTTAACTGCATCGATATTCAGAATTACTTTCAAATAGCATGCTGTTGGAATATCGATTACGTCGAAAAAGTAATCAAAGCTGAACACATCAGCTTCTGAGCTAATTGTGAAGTTGTATCCGGATTTAAGTGCACCCGATTTATCTTGTATCCAAGCAAATGTTGCTACATTTTTATTAATTGGTAAATTTATTATTATTAGAGAAATTAGATTGGTCATTTTAGTAGTTGTTTACTTGTTGGTGTTGGGTTGAAGTTTGGGAAGTTTGTAGTATCTGGAGATCTACCTTCTCCATCAGGATAAAATAGCCAGTTTTCTCCACCGTTTTGCCAATCGCATACATTACCTGGTGCTAAGTCACAACATGGAGCTTGAGCTAATAATTTAATTTAAAAAATATATTAGTGAATTTAAATTTGCACATAAAAATCTACCTTTGGTTACAGCTAAAATAGTTGATATGATGAAAACTGAAATAATTTGAGTAAAAAGCATTTTTTTTTGTGTTTTTAGTATAACGTTAAATATTTTGCCACAACTACCAATGATGATTTCTAATCAAGGTCTGCTTTTTATAGTGATTTCTGTAATTTGATTACAATAGTGTTAACTGATAACGAATCAAAACTCAAGTGTTTTTACTATCATTCTCAATAATTGCCAATGATTTTTCCTAGAATTTATAAATGTGTTGTAATGACAGCTGACCACTTAATGTTATTATTGTATAATTGTTCATCGGAAATCAGAGTTAAGAACCGCACAAATTTGAGCTTTAGGTTTCTATCAGATTATCTCGATTGAAACAATGTCATAATAATTTTCCATTCGATAAACATCACAGATAAGATTTTTAACCATTTATTTTTGTGTCAGAAAACATCGATTCTTTAAAAAAAATAACGGTAGCTTAATTGAAACTTTCTGAAAATATTTTTTAAAACTTAATATTGAAGTTTTTATTATGTGACCACTGCTTATTTGTTTTTATTTTGAATAGGCATTCGATGTTGCCAATATCTAGTTTCCTTAAACTAAACACAATTAAAATAAAAGTTAAACAATTGGTTAAATAATTATCTATAAAATCTGATTAGTTTACGTGATAGCTTTTTAATCCCAGGAAATGGAGTGCAAATGTTGTTAACTTCTATGGCATCAATTGCATAGGCTACAGTCCCACCATCTGCTTGAATGTATGCTGTAAATTCAAGCTGTAAAAATTTCGTTGATGAATAATCTCAATTTGTATAGGTTTAAGAAATCTTGAGTTAATTTTTGTATCTACTTACATATCCTTCACATTCTGGTTTTCCTTGACAGCAATGGCCATTCACTGATTTACATTGGAAATCAACAGTCATCCAGTCCTCATATGTTGTTTTTATCGATGCCATGTTAGTTGCTACTTCTGTAGCTGAATCCCAAAAATTAACTTCTAATGACTGAATTCCATCATGACCATATGGCGTTGAACTGAAAAAGTTTGCACTGAAAACTACATCTTCACTAACTGCAATTAATTTAGTTCTGAGTGTTGATGTAAAATTTACTCCAAGATAGTTGACAGTTTCGAAGTATGCATACTCAGAAAGAGGGTCTGGATCTGTAAATTGAAATAAATATGCAAAATTAATTATAATTTTAAATAATTATGTAATATAAATTACTTGGAATGGGATATGTTGAAGCTTTGGTTCCAGACCATTGCCAATCGTAACCATTGTAGGAGTAGTGGTCTAATTCACAAAAGTGAGGGTCGTTGAAGTAGCAACATGGGAATGTCCCATCTTAAATATCATAATCAAATAATACAGTATAATGTAAATTATAAGCATTGAAAATTTTTAATAGAAGAATTTGCGGGAGAATTTTTATAGTATTTTGTATTTTTAGTCTTATAGTGATTGAAGAAAGTGCAGTTGAAAAACTTGATATAAATGTTTGTAAAATACTGATATTCCCTATACTCTTAAATAAGTCAAGATTGTTTATACCGTGTCCTACTTTATTATCTATACTGTATATTGTGTAGTATGTTACTTATCAAATGGCATATGTACACTTAAATCATGTGATTACGAAATGTAAGTGGGTTATTGTGTAAAGAACCAGAAAGTGTTTCTCAAACTGGTTTTTCCAAATCATTTCTTTTATCTTTTAGTTACTATATCGTTGCATAACCTTATGATATTTGATATTTGGTTGTGTCAATATTGTACAATTGTCAGTTGAATTAATAGACAGCATTGAAAACTTACGGCAAACTCCATTGCGATCAAGGTCATCAATTGCTACCACAAATCCACCACTTTGACCAACGGCTGTGAAAATAAACTACAATGACAACATTTATTAGAAACTTAGTTTGTAACTGGCATTTATGTTATGAACTCACTTCACCAGTTAATGGCCAATGACCAAACATGGCTAATGCTGTCCTGGCTGACACTGAATGACGATGCCATTCAGTAACAGCACTTGTCACTACTTCGTCCATTTGTCTAGTACCAGTTAAGGAGTCCCTAAAGGAAATTCTAATGACAGCTCCTGGGTCACTACTGAAGAATGTGAATGAAAACGTATCTGATTCATAAATATTAGTTTGAGTTGATGAAGTTGTATTTGCTCCATCTATATTAGTCCATAAGTAATTAAATCCAAATGGATAGTAGTCTACATATAAAAACAATATTATATTATTGGCAAATTGTTGTTATAGACTTGATCGATTTTAAACTTTTGTTTACCTGATGTTGGGGGATTAAATTGAGTTGGGATTAAATTACCAGACCAGTACCAGGTATTGCTTGGATTAGCAGTGAAACCACAGACATTGGTTTCAAAGGTACAACAGGAAGTTGGATACGGTGGTGGAAATGTGTAAGGTGATGTAGGAATTGGGGAAGTAACTGTCGTGAACGTGGTTGTTGCTTCAGTGGTGGTGGTTGTTGTTGTTTCAGTAGTTGGTGTTGCTTTTGTGGTTGTTATTGTTTCAGTAGTTGTTGCTTCTGTGGTGGTTGTGGTTTCAGTAGTTGTCGTTTCTGTGGTGGTTGTTGTTTCAGTAGTTGTCGTTTCTGTGGTGGTTGTTGTTTCAGTAGTTGTTGTTTCTTCAGTGGTGGTTGTTGCTTCGGTGGTTGGCGTCAAAATGCTACCTATAACCACACAATATGTCATTTAATTTCTACAATGCGTCTTGTATTAAAAAAAATCGATTTACATCCAAAGTTGTCAATTGCAGCTAGACCTTCATTTCCTCTATTATTAAACTTGGCATCAAATTCAATCTAAATATTAAAATATAAATTAATGTTGACAATATAACGTATGGATCCAATTATATTCGTACTGTTCCTTGGCAAGGATAGTCGGTTGTAGATCCGCAACAATATGCAGCTCCAGGGTCACTGCAATTGATGGTAAATGAGCGCCATTGATCTTCAGGTGTCGTTATACTTGCTAATCGGTATGTGTTAAAGGCATTAACGTTTAGGTTAACTCTCACGTAGCAGTCTGTTGGAATTTCAATAACATTAAAATAGTAGTCAAAAGTAATGGTAGTTTCTGGAGAGTCAATAGTAAATATATATTTGGAAGAAAGTTTTCCCGAATTGTCTTGTATCCAAGCGTAAGTTTCTGTTATTATAATAATTAAAATTTAAAATAAGGTCGTTTATTAACTTACTGAATTTGATTACCTGTTGGTGTTGGATAAAAATTCACGAAGCTCCAAGCATCCGGGGATTTGTCAGGATAATATTCCCAGTCTGTTAAACCATGTTGCCAGTCACACTGATTATCTGGTTCCATATCACAGCATGGTATTTCAGCTATTAAATATATTTGAAATTTACCATAACTCTACAATTTATTTTTGAAGTTGTGAATAAGGTTTACTTTACCTTTACTGGTGACTATTATGGCTGATATGATGATTATCGAAATAATATTTGAGAAAATCATTTTTGAACTAAATTGTATTGTTAAATGTTACTGTAATTTTCACAAACAATAACGTTCTGAACGTGAAACCAGCTTATTTGTAGTGATTATGTTAACTGATAAGTCAAATCTCAAGGGTTTAATTGGTGTTTATCATATTTTATACAGTAGCTTACATGTTGTTAAGTACTGTTAGAAAGTTAAAGCTACTGGCTTAAATAAGTTTTTAATTTTGAACAAGAACACGTGTTGAAAATTGAAATCTTAATCCAAGTATTATGGGTTTTCTATCATCAATTTATCTTGATTGTAATATCGATCTATAATAAACGTTTAAGTCAGCTGGCGATAACACAAAGATAACGATGGATTATTTTGTTGTTGAAAATAATACTTTTATTTTCTAATAAAATTTTATATAATTATGTTTTATTGATATTTGAAAATTTTTTACTTTTATGCCTAAGTATTTGTATTTAAATTCGTATTTTAATGTGTTATTTTATTCATGACGAATTAACTTTCAATAGAATCAGTGTATTCGTTCCGTTAACTAAATAATATTAAAATATAATGATTAATCTAAGGTTAAACGCAAGCTGATATTAATTTGATCAATTTACGTGACGTGGCTACAGGGAATGGTAAAATGGTTCCTGATTTCAACTATGTACCGTATTTGTCATAAAAATGTATGTGCTGTACAAGTGAATTATTTTTATTAGAATTTTACACAAATTGCAGTATGTAATTTTAAATTTCCTTTGATTTTTTTAAAATTACTTTTTTTAAATTAGAATTTTTTTAGAATAAATTTTAAATATAACTTAAATGAATTCGATCACAATAATGGCTTTGCTTCAGTTATTAGGATTTTACTTTGAGTGGAATCAATGTATCAGTTCCATTACCTAATGAAAATCGAAATTTAATTACTATTAATTAGCTTTGAATCACTTTTGAGAAACGTACGTGACATGGTGATTCCAGGGAATGGTGTGCAAATGTCGTTAACTTCAATGGCATCAATTGCATACCCGACAGTTCCACCAGCTTGTTGAACGTAAGCCTCAAAGGTTAACTACAAACATATGACAAATTTGTATGATTGAAATTTGATATCGATTTTTTAGTACACTTACTACTCCACTGCATGAAGGTTTTCCTTGACAGCAATGACCATGAATTGATTTACATTGAAATTCAACAATCATCCAATTTCCATAAGTTGTTTTTATAGACTCCAATAAGGTATCTACCCCTGGAGATGTAGTTTCATCAGTAAAATAGATTTCTAATGACTGAATTCCATCATGCTCGTAAGGAGTGTAAATATAGAAATTTCCTCTAAAAGTAACGTCTTCATCAATTATAATGACATTTGATGCAAGTGGCGTCGTGATTGGTTGTGTGTCGTCCAGGTAGTTGATAGCTTCAAAGTAGGCATATTCGGAGTTGGGGATTGGGTCTGTACATTAAAATTAAATTTTAGATTAATAGCGTTAAACTTAAACCATCGAGATAATGACCTGGGAAAGCAAAACTCGGGCTGGTGTTTCCAGACCACTTCCAATTATAACCTCTTGGTTCAGCAGTAGCGTGTAATTCGCACCATCGCGAATCTTCAAAATAGCAGCATGGGAATGTACCATCTAAATGACAAATTAAATTATTAAGGTTTTGATACCATTATTTTAAAGAATATGAATACTTACGACATGCACCATTGCGGTCAAGGTTATCAATAGCCACTAACAGTGGATTTGAACCACTAGCTACGAAACTAAACTAATTGGAAAAAATACCAGTTTATCAGGAAATGTTTTATTTTTATAAATTGATTATTACGTCTTTAACTTACTTTCCCAGAGAGTGGCCAGTGTCCAAATACGGCCAGTGCTTCTTTGGCTGACAGTGATGTACGAATCCAGTCATAAGAGCTGGAATAAAGTTGATTTACTAGCTGAGTAACTCCAGTAGATGAGTCCGTAAAAGTTATTTGAAGGTTAGCATTTGAGCTACAGTAGTAAACGAAGGAGAAAATATCTGATTCGTAAATGTCAGTTTGAATTGAAGAAAAAGCAGTTCCTCCATATACATCAGTCCACAGGTAATTATAGCCATTTGGATAGTAGACTGTGAAATAAAAGTCAAATAAAATAAAAATTAGCCAAGTTTAATTTTCTTACCTGATGTTGGTGGGATGTCGTGAGTTGGTTGTCTGTTACCAGACCAGTACCAAGTTTTGGTTTGGTCAACAGTGACACCACATACGTTGCTTTCAAATGTACAACAGTCAGTTGAAACTGGTGGTGGCAATGTATACGGGGTTGTAGAGGAAGGCGAGATTGTTGTAGTTGTGGTTGTTGCGTTGATACCTGTATACAAATTAGTTACCTAATATTAATTATGCAATTTAAAAAATAAAATTTCAACG
Source organism: Helicorthomorpha holstii (assembly GCA_013389785.1). Classification (NCBI taxonomy): domain Eukaryota; kingdom Metazoa; phylum Arthropoda; class Diplopoda; order Polydesmida; family Paradoxosomatidae; genus Helicorthomorpha; species Helicorthomorpha holstii. The sequence goes on from JAAFCF010006680.1 coordinate 29,827,641, forward strand.
CAAAAAAAGAATTTTATTTACATCCAAAGTTATCAAGAGCAGCCAAACCTTCGATTCCCCTAGCATTAAAATTAGTATCGAAGTCAATCTAATAAATGTAAAAATTTAAAATCGCTATTTTTAATCTTAAATATATTATTTTATTTACCGTTCCTTGGCATGGATAGTCAGATACTGCTCCGCAACAATATTCAGAGCCTATGTCGTTACAGTTGATGGTATATGTATACCAGTGGTCCACAGGTGAATTTATAGTTGCTAACCGGTATGTCCTTAAGGCACTTACACTTAGGGTCACTCTCAAATAACCGTTTGTTGGAGTGTCAATTACGTTGAAATAGTAATCAAACGTAATTGTAGTGGCTGACGAATCAATTGTAAATACGTATTTGGATGAAAGGGTTCCTGCATTATCTTGAATCCAAACATATGTTCCTACATTTGCACAAACAAATACATACAGTATAATTTTTTTAAAGGTTTTATGGTGTTGGTTACCTGATGGTGTTGGATTAAAGTTTGGGTAACTTGTAACATCTGGAGATCTATCTGGATAAAATACCCAGTCGGTTAAGCCACTTCTCCAATCGCATAAATTGTCTGGTGCCATATCACAGCATGGTATTTCAGCTAATAGTTTAATTAATTTGGAATATTAGTTTAAATTGTTTTTGGAAATTGGTTTTTAGTGCTAATGTATATATGTACCTTTGCTGACAGTCAATACGACTGAAAAGACGAAAATTGAGACAATTCTTTTGGAAATCATTTTGTAAATGGTTAAAATGTTTACAACCAATGCTCAAAATCAGTGGTCGTCTGTTTATTTATAGTGGTTTGTGGAGTTTGATTGCGATTATATTAACTGATAATAAGTCAGATTTCAAGGTTTTTGTTTAATAAATCTATTTACAGTATGTTATACCGTATTTATCTTAACAAGTTGTAATATCTGTTTTATACTTAAATAATATTTGCAGTGCTAAATTTTAATATGATTTTCAATTTTTAATGAAATTACTACGAATATTGTTGAAAAAAAATATATACTATAAATTACTTTTGTTACATAAACTTTATAATTGTAATAAATGGTTACATGATAGAGTTTACTATAATGAACATTGTAACAACTCTTCCGATTTGGTCACGTAACATAACTTAAACTTTGAACAAAATTATCGTCACCAGACATTACATCATTGTTTTACTATTGGTTAATATGGCAAACATTACATAATATTATTACATCATCGCTTATGATGCTATTATTGACATTTTAAGATTAAATTACATTAATATGCCCTATTGGTTACTACATAATCGTGATTAAAATTGTTGTAATCTTTTTGAAGTAGAGCTATTGTATTACTATCTTCTGTATATATGAACTATCTTAAAGTTTTATTTCGTTTGATACATGTTGTCTATTATAAAATATAGATTTTAAACTATTTTTATAGAAATTTTTATAAATTGAAATCCATAAATTAAGATAGGTAAAATCATTGCTTAAAAAAATTAATTTTTTTAAAAATAAAATATTGACGCACATTGTGTACTTACTTTAAATAAAACTCGTTTTATTAAGATCTTTTATAAAATAGAAATTAAAATTTATTGATTTTGAATTTTTTTTATAAAGTTTACAATTTAACATTGTTGCCCTTTAGTAATGCAGTAGAACTTAGTGGTTTATACGGCTTGTAGTTTAGGATAAAGTGGGTTTAAGTGGAATAAACGCCTCGGTCCCATTCACTAAGCATAATTAAAAAGCAGATATTAATTGTTAAATATTAATGTGTCAACATTTATAAATTTACGTGATGTCATCTTAATTCCTGGGAATGGAGTGCAATGGTGGTTAACGTCAATTGCGTCGATTGCGTAGCCTACGCTTCCACCTTCAGCTTGAACGAAAGCTGTAAATTCCAGCTACAAATATTTTGCCAGTTAAAAATTCTATGTTTTGTAATTTTGTATGGATTTCTTGGTTGGTTTACTTACAATGCCATTGCACGTTGGTTTTCCTTGACAGCAGTGACCACTATATGACTTGCATTGGAATGTAATTGGTTGCCATAGCTTATACGTTGTTTTTACCGTTAACATGTTAGTTACTACTCCGGAAGGTGGACTTGCATCCATATCTATAAAGTTAACTTCTAATGATTGGACACCGGAATATCCATTAGGCGTGTCACAGTAGAAATTTCCTGTGAAGACTATATCTTCGCTAACTGTAATTAAATTGGATCTAAGTGATGATGTAATTGGACTTGTGCTCAAATAGCTGATCACTTCAAAAAAGACAAAGTCAGAAACCGGGGCTGGATCTGTTCATTAAAATCAAAATTTTAATAGATAAAGTTAATGAAAAGCATCTTTAAAACATTTCAATTTACATGGAACCATTGTTGATAAGGAGCTTCCTGACCATTTCCAGTTGTAACCTAATGGATCAACATCCGGAATTAAATCACACCAGTGTGAATCGTCGAAGTAACAGCATGGGAATGTACCATCTAAATAGATATAATCGATAAGCTGTATTGATATTAAAGTATTTAATTATATCATGCAAATTACTTTTCTATTTATATAAGGACAAGATTTATAATCTTATACTCAAACTTAAAACTACAATATACAGTATAATAATACTTTAGTTAACACTTTTATGCCATCTCTAAGTGTTAAACAATATTAAGTTTTAAGTAATTATGATAATTATAAGTTACTTGTTTTTGAGAAATTGGTTTTCTATTATAAGCTTTAAATTTCTATTTTAATATAATCTTAGCAAACATTATCTGAAAATTTAATCAATAATAAAAATTGATAGACTTACGGCAGGCACCATTACGATCAACGTTATCGATTGCAACCACCATCGGTGTAGGATAATATGAATTAACAGCGGTAAAAATAAACTAAATAAACCATAATTATGTATTGTAATAGTATTGTACAAGTATATCTTGAATGGCATTGTTATGAACTTACTTGACCCGTAAGTGGCCAGTATCCGTAACCGCTCAACGTTGATCTAGCGGATATCGTATGCCGATTCCAACTATATGGATAAGCGGAAGAATAACCGACTGTATCTATTATTGTTGGCAGACCAGTTGAATAGTCCTTAAACGAAATCTGAATGGAAGCATATGGATTGCTAACGAAGTACGTGAATGAAAAAGCATCTGAAGCGTATATGTTGCTTTGAGTCCATGTATAAGTAACGGCTCCACTATCTTCAGCCCACAAGTAGTTATAGCCAATTGGATAGTAGCCTAGCAATAAAATTGATTGAATCCAGTATTATTAAAGTTGATTATTACTATAAGGCATTTGTATGAATTGTTTTAACTGACTATTTTAAACTACTTTTAGTTAAAATGTTTCTTTACTTGAAATTGGTGGTATGTCATGATATGGGACTCTGCTCGCAGACCAGTACCAAGTAGTGCTTGGATTAGTGGTAAAACCACATACATTGCTTTCAAATGTACAGCAGGAAGTTGGAACTGGTGGTGGAAATGTGTATGGTGGTGTTGTAGGTGTAGTCGTTGTTGGTGTAGTTGTTGTAGGTGTAGTCGTTGTGGGTGTTGTAGTAGTACTCGTTGTTGGTGCTGCCGTTGGTGACGTTGTTACGATACTACCTTTAAACGCACAATTGTTACAATAATATTAACTATCATTTTGAAAAAAAAGTAATTTTGTTTCATTTATGAAAATATTACATCCAAAGTTGTCGACTGCAGCCAACCCTTGATTTTTTGTTACATCAAAATTTGTATCAAATTCGATCTAATAATTAGATAATAAAAATTGTAACAACTTTTAACACTATGAGGATAATGTAATGTATACCGTTCCTGTGCAAGGATAACTGGATGGAGAGCCGCAGCAGTAGTCAGCGTTTCTGTCACTGCAGTCGATGACGAATGGGAACCAAGCATCATTAGCCACTGTGATACTAGCTAATTCGTGTGCAGTAATGGCATTAATATGTAAGATCACTTTTAGGTAGCATGCTGTTGGAATTTCAATGACGTTGAAATAATAATCAAAAGTAAATACGTCAGTGGGGCCGATGATAGTAAAATTATATCCAGATTTTAGTGCTGCATTATTATCTTGTGCCCAAGCATATGTACCTTTAATTATATTAAATGACCAATTGAATTTTTTTTTAGAAATTATTATAATTAGCATGGTATGATTTAAGTTGTTTACTGGTTGGTGTTGGGTTGAAGTTAGGATAGCTTGCAATATTAGGACTTTCACCAGGATAAAACTGCCAGTTATTTCCACCACTTTGCCAATCACACACATTTCCCGGTGCTAAATCACAGCATGGCGAAGTCGCTAAGATATTATTCGAATCGTTATTGTATTATTTTAAATAAAGTTGTTTAACGTTATTTTTTTAAAAAAATACAGTATACATACCTTTGATGGCAGCTAAAGTCGCTGATATAATAAAAATTGTAACAATATTTATGGAAATCATTGTTTCAAAGTATTTGTTTCCACATCCAATGACACTTTTAAATCGAGACTGCTTATTTATATTGATTTTTGAGATTTGATTTGGATTATGTTAACAGATAAAAAATGAAATCTCAAGTGTTTTTTTACAAATTAGTTTTTTCCTGGAATTTTTAACCTTGTTAGCCACTTCATGTACTTACAGTATTTCTAAAACCTTTTTTTGTACGTCTGAGATCTTCATTAAAGCGGCTTATTTTTGTTTAAAAGAGATTGTTTTGGAAAGCCTTTTAAGTGAACGCTAAATAATTGTATTGTAATATCTACAGCGTTTTACTCTAATTAAACGTTTATCAGTTAATCTGATTGCACCAGTTTTTAAAACCATTTCTGGGTTTTTTTCCTTTTTAGTTTCGTTTAATAACGACCGGGTTGAAGATTGGTTTATAAATTGCAGATATGATTGTGACAATGAGAGTTCTGAAAATTTAATCGAATTTCAGAAAATAGATTTTTTTCATTTGTTGTTAATTTCCATATCTATAATTGTTTAATGTTTTTACTTTGATAACATCAATGCCAAAGAAAAACGTTTTAGACAGCTTGTTTGCAATGGTACCATAACAGGAAGGTCGAAATGAAAAGATTAGATTAATTTAAAGCAAAAGTTTTTTTTTATAAGTAATGATTATTACATAGTCATTAGTAACACAATATTAATAGTCAGTTTAAAATTATAAATGGAAATGATGCTCTGTTGCCAGGTTTTTTAGGGTTTATATACTTTGTGCTTTTACATTTGCACTTAATTTTTATCCGATGGTGAAATAAGACGTCAATTTGTTACTCAATTAAAGTTCGAGCGTCTTATAAAGAATTATTTTTTTTTAATTTTATGACGAAAATTACGATAATCAGTTCTTGATTAGCTTTTTCTTATAATCTGTTTTTTTTAATATGGTTTTAGGTCAAGTCGATGTAAGACGCCAATGCGAATAGAAAATTCAATGGAGAAATTGTGTCTTATCGGTAAGTGTTTCATTTAAATTTTTTAAGATTTACCAAAGTTTATTATATATGTTACTTGTAGTTATGACATAACATTACTGGTACTTTAATTACACATTGATTGTTTAGTATCTGATAAAAATTTGTCTTTGGGAGTTTGGTTATTTGATATACTGTAGAACTTCAATGGAAGTGATGGGTCAATGAGGAAAGTGCAAAACTGATTGTTGCTTTATTATGACTGAAAAACCGATAGTCATCAAATACAAAGATTAGTTTTTGACTTTAGCATTATTACATTGAATTTAACACAAAATGTTGATAAAAACCATGTATGTGGAAAATACAGTCCACCATATCGTTTACGATATCTAGCTAACACAAACTTTGATAAACATGTTCTTATATGAGTAAACATTTTTACTTATGCAGGAACTCTGATTAAAGAATTTAAATTTTATGTTTGATTTCGTAAAGGCGTTTAATCGATCAGTTTTTATCGAAATGGTGTCCTTGTAGGTTATTGTGCAGTATTTTTTAATTGTATGATGAAAAATCAGTAGATGGTGAGATTGTAAAAATTTAGTTTATTGCGTTATTTAGTTATCGCTCAAACTACTTGAAATGATCCCATTATGATAAAAATGAAACTTACTTGTTCAAGTTAATGGAAAAGTTGAAAGAGTATTATTGAGATTAGTTTTTTCTGTCATGTTGTTTTTAAGTTAAAACTAGAGTGGTAAAATACCAGTCTGCTGTTTACTGAGAATTGTTGTTGAATTTAATATATGAATAGTATAAAAAATTCATTGGTTGCAATACTGAAGATTATAGTATTGACATTCTGATAAGATGATAATCCATTGAAAACTTGGAATATAAATATCAGGTCGTTTTATTTGTTGCCATACATTTAAAATCAGCTGTTTAGTAAATACAGTACGTGTCTTACTATTCTATGGTAAGGATACTGCGCTTTATTTATTATATAGATACAGTATACCGTATGTTATAAGATAACATGACGTTCCCATCATGAGGCATAGTGCATTCAAAAGTATTGGATTTGAAAGTAATCAGCATTTTCTTATTGTTTAAATAAATTAAATTATTTTTAAAATTATCATCAAAAACTTTTAAATTTTTTTCTTTTTAAAAAAAGGAGGAATTGTGTAAACTTAATGAAGTTTGCTATCAGATATACCGTATCTGTTAATATGATCTTCGCCATTACCAATTGGTTCAATGTCGATGATAATGGTTGTTGATTGGTTTTGTAATTACAGTTTATAGATTAATATTTTGTTGATTAGATCAGTTCCAGGAATGATGGTTATTCTGATTAAATCGGAAATCTCCTGATGCTAACAGTTGTAATGCCCTTGGTTAACTTTGTACCAATTTTTAACTTTTTTTAACAAGTTTAAAATGCTGATAATGTATAAGGAAGTACTCTGTTTCCACTTATTATTACGATTAAATTATAAGAAAAGCAATTAGGGTAATGGAAGTATTTTGTCAGTTTTATTGAAGTACAGAAGTAATTCAGAGTTGCTATACATTTTTAAAAGTGTTGGGGTTTGAATTTGACGATATTAGAAGCTTCGACTCCTGAAATGTGTTGAAAATTAGTTAGCAAATGTAAACTGCAAGGTTTATTTTAATTATTTAAAACCTGGAAATAAGTCACAAGCATTTGACATTTCAAATGCGTCGATTCCATAGAAGACATATCCACCCTTAGCTTCAACAAATGCTTCGATCTCAATCTGTAATATTTTATACCAGTAACTTGTTAATTCATGCAAATATCAAATGGTAAATAAACTTACATGGCCCATGCATGACGTGAATCCCAAACAACAATTTGCGGCGCCACAATCAAAGTTAAAATTTCTCCACAGTTCAGAAGTGTCTTGAATGACTGTCAGTTGAATTCTTTGTTGGTTGTCTTCATTGTAGAAATGCACAACTAAGCCACTAGTTGTGGTTCGGTACAGTGGAACATTGACGTAAATATTTCCAGTAAAGATAGCGCTACTAGCAATTGTGGTAGTAGGAGCGTGAATTATGACACTTAAATCGGATTCTCCTTGGTAACTTGCAATTTCAAAATAAACGTATTCACTTCCTATGATAAAATTGACGTTATTTGAATTTTAAATATTGTAATCGAAAATTTTGACATTGCTGTTTTTTGGTGTTACCCGAGGAAATCGGTGGTTGGTACGGAGGAACAGTTGAGAGTCTCCAAAAATAACCATTTACATTAGCACTGGTATATCCACAAAGATATTCATCATCAAAATAGCAGCATGAAAATGAACTATCTGCGTTGCAAAAATAACTTTTAAGGGGTTGTAAATATAAGAAAGTCAAAATAAGCCAGTTTTTACAAGGTTATGACGATGAACAATAAGCTAACAATTTTCTTTTTTATAGGTATATTAAGATAGACACTAGTTGTGACCATAACCTCATAAAAATTCGCTTTAGAGAAGTTTTAATTTACGGCAAGCGTTGTTGTAGTCAGCGTTATCAATAGCAGCTGTGAAGTATGTACTTCCACTGCCAACTGTTTGAACGTATAGCTAAACATTTCAAAAATTTATTTAGATTTCGATTTAAAAATTTAGCTTAGTAAACCTGTCCATCACAAGTGCTTCCTCCACAACAGTTTTCACACGGAAAAACTACCGTTTTCCAGCCGTTTTCTGAATATCCTACGAATGTCATGACCTGGGCGCTTTGGCCATAAGGAATAAAATAGATGATAAGGAAAACCTCAGTGTTACTTATGTAATATGTCACTGAGAATGAGGTTTGAGGTGTTACGTGGTAGATGAGTGAAGATTTAACTTGGGAACTAAGTACATCTGTCCATAAATAATGCCCACCTTGAAATTGAATATTTGGTTTAGTATTTGAGTGTTTACATGATTGATAAAGCACCTACTATAGTAAGGTATTAGTTCGAAGGGTTGATTTATGGCAGACCAGTACCAGTTAAAAAGAGATGATCCACAAATATCATTGTCAAATCGACAACAATCATCAGGACGTGGTGGTGGTATTGTCGGGATTGTAGCTGTAGTTGGTGCTATTGATTGGGTCGTTGTTATCACTTCACCGCCTATAAAAATAGATGTGGCTTACTATTTTAGTTGATATGGAACATAGATTTCCAATCGGTGGTTACTAAACGTTTTTGCTGGTCCACGAGAACCATGCTTCAGTCACGATTTTCAATAATTTTATCAAACGAGCAGCAAAAAAACATAATTGAAATTTTATAGCATTTTGTGTAACTAAAATCAGATGAATGTGGTTTGTTCGTTTATTTAACTTTTATGAATTTGCTAAAAGCAGATATTTTCATGATTAAATTTTTTATTTTTTGCTGGTCCGCGTGTGCTAAAAGATGAGGAACCACTGATACAGAAAATATTATGGTGACAAATTACATATTCCAGCATTTTCAAATGCAAATAAAGCCGCACGATTTGAGCCGTCTACATAGGCAGAAAATCTCAGCTATAATTAAAAAAAAAAGTAGAATTAGTTATTTTTCTTAAATTATTTTATAAATTATTATTGATTTACCGATCCTTGACAGGGAACGTAATCTGCCGATCCACAGCAGTATGAATTTTGCTTGTTGCAAACAACTTCAGCATGTCTCCATCTGTCATCTTGATTTGGCAGACTAGCTAATAACACTGTAAACTGTGTGGCTCCGTTTATAAAATAAACTTGTAAGTAGTCGAATGGATTGAAAGCTGGGGCATCGAAAAAGTAGTCAAAACTAATGACAGTATTAACGGATGAAATGTAAAACTGAGTTGTGCTAGTCTCAGTGGCTGATTGGTCTTGAACGAATGTATAATAGGGACCTATGTAACATTGTTAATGAGTTTACCATATGGTAGCTACAGTACAGTATTTTAATGTTTAAATTATTATCAACTTACTTGGTTGTGAGGAAGCAAAATATGGGTATGCTGACAAGTCAGGACTTGCTTCAGTGCTGTCGTGCCAAACTCCCTGCCATTCACAACTTGTAGTTTGGTGGTTACAACATTGACCGGAAACTGTGGTTATAACATTTTTACAATAGTATATGTTTAGTTAATATAGTATTTGTAATATGTTTACCCGTTGAAATGGCAACTAGAATGCAAATTGCAGCGCAAAGTGCACTTTTGTATAAAACTAAAATTCCCATTGCAATTGGCTTTTATAAATTCAGCGCAACTGTATTGATCTTGGCAACACACTAATTTATATAATTGTTCAGTGTATTTATCAAAATGATTTTAAAATGACAAAGATAATAGTTTATTTCAGTTTATCAAGTTATAAGATTATCAGTTCGATAGAAAACTGATCTAACGAGTCTAAACAGTGGAAACGTAATTGATTTTGTGAATGATTGTAGTGCATCCATCACAGTCGTGATTGTTAAGTTATAGTTGGCGACATTTTAATTAAGCTAAACGGCTGAAAAGCATGTTGTTGATAACTTTACTATAAAGTCAGTTGGTGCTTATTTTTTAGCACTTTTAGCTGAGTGGTTTATTACTCGATTTGAAGTAGTTTTAACTGTTAACGTGTATTGCTTCAACGGAATTTAAGTAACTTATCATGTTGAGATAAACATTCTTGATTTTTTTAGCAGTTTTATTATTTATTTCAAAATATAACAAAATTAAACCAATAATACCGAAATAATAGGATATAATATAATGCAATGAAATTTTTTTACATTATTAGTTTGAAATTTTTTATATAAAAATAACAAAGCTTATTAGTTGTAACAAGTTCATATAACATAGTTGCAAGTAGATACATGTAATGTTTTTTATTATTGAAAATAATAATTTTTATACTAATAAATTTATCCTGGAAATTGAGCACACGCATGATCAACTTCAAAAGCATCTACTGCATATAAGACAGTTCCTCCCGCAGCTCCATTATTAGTTCCTTGGAGAAAACCAGTAATTTCGATCTGAAATTGTTATGAAATAAGACAAGGGTTTTAACAGAATTTTCAGTGATATAGTTACATTTCCCGAGCATTTTGAATATCCGCTGCAGCATTTAGCGGTGGTGCAAGTAAGCTCATAAGTTACCCAAGCATTATTTGTGGTTTTTACTGTAGCAAGTCTAATTTCAGCTGCTTTGTCAGCGTTGTAAAATATAATTCTTAACTCGTTTGCTGAGTTTGAAGAAATGACGTAAACTCTTATTGTAAAACTGACATCGCCAGTAACAACGATCGTTGGCGACCGTGACATTAATTTCATATTTTGAGCTTCAGTATAGTTACTTGTTTCCAAATAAAGGTAGTCACTTCCTGTATGAAATTAAAATGCCATAAAGTTATCGTTTTTAGACGTCGAAATTAGTTTTTCTAACCTGATGAAACGGCAGGTGGATTGGTTGGCGCTGCAGAGCGGGACGTTTTCCATTTGTAGCCTTTACTATTGGCAGTTGTGAAACCACACATTGATGAATCATCAAAATAACAACATGAAAACGAATTATCTGTTTTAATATATCAGACGTTAAAGCATCAATTAATATTTAAAAATTAATCATTATAATTAAACTTACGGCATTGCCCATCTAATTGAATGTCATCAACAGCTGCAGTAAAGTCACCTGTACCATCACTATCAATTGAAAACTGTAATAATAAAAAATGGTTGTTAACTAATGATGTGTGAAAATTGGGTTAAAACTTACTTGTCCACTACAAACATCGCTATCACAACAAGATCCACAAGCAGTTGAAAATGATTTCCAAGCACTACCCGAACCTGACACAGAACCGATTTGTTTAGGTGTCCCGTCGGTTGGGTTGAAAGAAATAAAAAGTTTAGCAGCGTTGGAGTTGATATAATAAGTCAGTGTGAAAATTGTTTTTGACTTGACGTTGCGAGCCATTGGCAGGTAAAGTTTACTGCTACTTATATTGGTCCAGTAATATTCTGCATCTTAAATTTGATAAAGTCTTTTAACAACTGTTGTTTAAGCGACATGATAAATGCGTTGCTACTTATACATTTTTGCCTTCTAAATGCCTAATTAGGTTATAGTATAGTAAAAATAATACGTACTCGAAGATGGGACGTATACAGATGGTGTATTCGTTTCTGACCATTGCCACTCAGCAGTATAAACATTGCAGTTGTCATTTTCAAATTGACAACAGGTCAATTCTCTTGGAGCAAGAGTTGTGGTTGGGATCACCGTTGTTGTGGGTTCCTCAGTTGTGGTTGTGGTGGGTTTCTCAGTTGTGGTTGTAGTGGGTTCCTCAGTTGTGGTTATAGTGGGTTCCTCAGTTGTGGTTGTGGAGGGTTCCTCAGTTGTGGTTGTGGTGGGCTCCTCAGTTGTGGTTGTGGTGGGCTCCTCAGTTGTGGTTGTGGTGGGTTCCTCAGTTGTGGTTGTAGTGGGTTCCTCAGTTGTGGTTGTGGAGGGTTCCTCAGTTGTGGTGGGCTTCTCAGTTGTGGTTGTGGTGGGTTCCTCAGTTGTGGTTGTGGTGGGTTTCTCAGTTGTGGTTGTAGTGGGTTTCTCAGTTGTGGTTGTGGTGGGTTCCTCAGTTGTGGTTGTGGTGGGTTTCTCAGTTGTGGTTGTGGTGGGTTTCTCAGTTGTGGTTGTGGTGGGTTTCTCAGTTGTTGTTGTAATTACTTTTGTTGTAGTAGTTGTTGTGGTCGGTTTTAAAGTTGTAGTCGTTATTGTGGTCGGTTTTAAAGTTGTAGT
>JAAFCF010006680.1:29839920-29888049 GCA_013389785.1 Helicorthomorpha holstii
TCGTTTGCAATTCAAATAAATACGTGTTATTTTTAAATCATATAATTTTTATTTTATCGTTGTCATTATAGTCCAGTATGAGTAGTACATTGGTACAGTATTACAATTATGCTTTGTTATGTCATATAATTATTTTCAAAATGAATTGTGGAAATTGGTGCTTCGATCAACATTTAGTTGTACTGTTATCAATATTCGGTTTTTTTTGTTTTCTTTAACGTAAATATGATCAGCTGTTCAGATTTAAATGCAGTATCATAGTCTTACTTCTGGTCGTAACTGTATTTTATCATAGTCTGGTAACTGTGGTGACACAATCTGGTTTTATTATTACAGCTTTTAATCGTTTTTGCAATTAAGAAGTATGACATAAAAGTTATGACGTTCCAATTTATTTTATTTAATAATTTTTATGAGTTTGTTGTTATACATTTGATTGTTATTTTAATCGCTACATAGGAAATATGTACATTGTACGGTTACATACAGTTTGTTTTTTAATTACTAGTACAAAATCCGACGTTATCAATTCCGTATAATGCTTCTCCAGGACCATATTCATTAATGAATGTCGCAAACATCATCTGTATATTTTTAATTTAAAAATATGTCTGTATTGTGATAATTAACTTTAAAAATTACGATTTTGAAATTATTACCTGTACGTTGCAAGGATAACCGTATTTACAACAATTGACTGAAATATAGGCACAAGTAAAACTGTATGTTTGCCATACGTTTTCATATCCACCCATATATATTTGTACAATTCCTTCTTTTGTGTCCGCATTTACCAAGTGAATCGCTAGTTCATTTTGGTACGAAGTGTATAAGTTACCAATGAAATAGTCAAAAGTAATGGGGGTATCAGCTGATTCTATGTATATCGGTTTAGTACACGTTACGTTGCCAGCAGTGTTTTCAATAAACACATAGTTTTCACCTAGATTATTTAAAATTATATAAATGTCAAATTTGATTGCGAGTTTGTGAAGTTAATTTACTTGGTTGAGTTGAGAAAAAATTTGGATAGTCAGACGTGTCTGGAAGCTGGTTTGGTGCCAAATTCCAAGTTCCTTCCCACATACAATCGTTACCACTTTCAAAATTGCAACATTGAGATGCAACTGTCAAATACAGTAATTTCATTAGTCGATTGTATTACTCTTATTAGCTTGCTATTACTTACCAGTAGATATGCAAATGAACATGCATATTAATGCAGCTGTTAGGTAATTGCTTTCCATTGCGATAGAAATTGTTTATGCTTTTAAGTCATAAAACTGACTGTTATTTTGTTGACGAATTGGCAGTTTTATTTATACAGTATGTGGATTTTTGATAAAAATCTGATCTGATAAAGTTGCAGTGATTAGCACTTAACGTTTAAACAACTTTTCTTAATATTTATCAATAAACGTTTCCAGTGTTGTTGATGTAATAGATTTGTAGTTACATTTTAAGTGTAGTTGTTTAGTTTTTAATTCGTTTGAAATGTATGTAATGGGATTAGTTAGAAAAGTACTTATCAGTGATTTAACAGGAAAAACAATCAATCATATTATAGTTTATAGACTAACTTGCACTATAACTTTAAATGTAATGAATGAACTTAATTTCACCAATTAGAAAACGTATGAAAACTTATTAGTTATAATATTGTTTATTTCAAAATCTTAATACAGATAATTAGTCAATTAATTAGTACGTTATCGATCGATCTATTAAATAACGAATTCTTAAAAAAAAAACTTTTTATTTTATTAATAACATGGTCCAATGTCGTCAACTGCAAATAAGACGTTGTTTTGTTCACCTGATGTTGCTACTAATTTCAACTTTAAAATAAAATATATCAATTTCTTTATAAGTATTGTGAATTATTAAGTTAAATAATGCTATCTAAGCTTACAGTACCTTTCCAGAGCACGGTAAATCTCCACAGCAGTATCCATTGTAGTTATCACAAGACAAAGTTTCATGCGTCCATGCGCTGTTTGGATTTGTCAATCTTCGAATCAGGACAGTTAAATTTTTTTCTTGGTTTTCGAAATAGATTTCTAATTTATTATTTGGGGATGCACTACCAAAGAAGTATTTCAACTGAAATGTGCCTGATATTAGTTCACCCATGCTTTGATTAGGGTCTTGTTTAACTTGTAATAAAGTGTTGCCAATTGCAGTACCGGATTGGTCTTGTAGAAACATATAGTTCGCAGAATGACCTAAAATCGTTAACTCGTTTAATTATTTCAGATATATAGTCGATTTTGATTTTAAGTAATGCATTTCGATTACCTGTGTTAAATGTTGGATAGTTAGTTAAATCAGGTTGAGCAATATCTGATGATTGCCATGGTCCATCCCAGCTACATAAGACATTGTCATAATCACAACATTGTGCTGAAACTGAGAACAATTTAAACGTTACATGTTTATACTATACCGTTTGCTGTAGTTTTTCAGTTACTAACCTGATGATATATAAATTAATACGCATAATAGTGATACTGCTAAAGAATTGATGCCCATTTTTGAAAGCTGTTCTTGATTTTACAGTTAGAAAAAGTGACTTAACTTTGTTATAGGGTATGGCTTTTTATATAATTTTACCATTAGATAAACATAATCGCTTAAATGCAATTTTCGTGTTACATTTTATCTTGACATTTATTATTAAAGTCGGTATTGATCTGAAAAACAGAAAAACTTTTTCTACTGATTTTTTTATTTGTTTTTGCAAGTTAAATCAACAAATTGATAATGAAAATTGTAAACAAGTTACATAAATATTACATGATGTAAAGATATTAAATATTTTTTGAGTTAAGGTTGACAGACTCCTATATTATCAATTGCAAATAGGACGTCTTTTTTAATACTTGCTGTTGCTATTAAAATGATCTAAAAATAAAGGTTATTTTTAATTGATTTCTATTATGAAAAAACAAGTAAAAATAAACTACTTTTCCATAACATGGAAATTTTCCACAGCAGTAACCATCATAATAATCGCAAATGTGAGTTGCATGTCTCCATGAGCTATTTGTAGTTGTAGCTGTAAAAATTAGGGTGGTTAAATTTCGAAATGCATTTTCAAAGTAAATTTTTAGCTCGTTATTTGGATTAGGAGAATCGAAAAAGTAATCCAAAGTAAACGAGGCATATGTTTGCAAATGATCTTCTTTAACCCAAATTAGGGTGTTTCCTTTTTCAATACCAGATTGATCCTGAATAAACATGTATTCACTGCCTTTAATCAACAAAATAGTTAATTTACTTAATTGATAATCTTATTAAGTGTTTTGTGCTATTTACTTGGCTGAGTTATTTGAAAGTTTGGATAATTAGTTAAATCTGGTTGCACAGCCAATGATGTTTGCCATGGCCCATCCCAATCACATAAAACATCTTTAAAATCACAACATTGTGATGACACTATAATCAATAATTATCGTTATATTGAAATTTATTTAGGTTATGGTATTTTTTAGTAGTTAAGTACTTACCAGAAGAAATGAACAGCTGCAATGCAACACTTGTTAGTAAATTCATAATTGGTTGAACTTTTACTGACTTTTTGTTTGATTTTAATTCATTGTAGTACTGCAGTTGCAGTTTTAAATCTTGTATTATAATCTTATCATTAATTCGCAAAATGCAATTGTAAGGTTAGCGACTCGTTATGATATTGAGATTAATGAACCATTCAATGAACTAATAATCATTTCATAATCAAGTTAATGCGCTGTAACCGTGCACTGAGTAAAATTACAAGTTTTGGTTTTGACAGTTTGATTTTTGAAGATAAAAAGTATAAAGAAGCAACATTTCAACAAAATCTATTTTTATTGTAAAGTTTATTATTGTTTTTGTTTCTTTGTACATTTGATATTTAATCATTATAATACGTGATCAAACCACCGATCATTTGAATGTCTGAAGCACCATCTCAAAATTTATTTTAGATTTTTTATTTGATTTCTTATTAGTTCTGGTGGACACGTATCCCGGTTTCATTAGTTCCTGTAAAGTATAACTTACTTTAAAATTAATAATTAATAATCAAATAGTGAGGTTTTACCTATTCGTGGTGGTACTATTGCATTTTTCCTGGAAATAAATCACAGGAATCGTCGACCTGGAAGGCATCGATTGCTATGAAAGTTGGACCACCATCACCGAATATATTAGCTGAAATTTCCAACTAAAAAAGATGCTAGTCAACGATTGTTTTATATTAGGATAAAATGCATTTGAGAGATATTTACAGTGCCAGTGCATTCGTTTTCACAAAACGTAGCTGGAAATGAATGAATTCTCCACTGACCATTAGTGCTTGATGCTTTTCCCATAATCCAACACATCCCAGCCGTGTCGCAAAAATTAATTTCGATTGAATTGCCAACGCCGGAATTGTTTACTTTAACATAAACGTTCGCTGTGATTACTGTGTCGTTGTAAACGGTTATTACTGAAGGAGATTTCATTAAGGCAAATGCAGTATTATAAATCGTGGGATCAGGAACTTCGGTATACATATAGTCACTTCCTATTAACATATAATTATACAAAATGAATATTTTTATTGATGAAATTGGTTCTAAGCGTGATTTACCTGTTTCTGGTGGGGGACTTATAGGTGGAGTAGTCAGAGTGGAATACCAGAGGTTAGTTGTTGTATTTACATTGGAAAATCCACATAGGGAAATATCGTCAAAATAGCAACAAGATATGCTATTATCTATATTATTTTTAAATGATTAATCGGTTATAACATTGAAAACAATGAAAGCACTTAAATTGAACTTACGACATTGGCCGTTAATATCTACAGTGTCAATTGCAGCTACAAAATTTCCACTTCCCACGCTTTCTACTATTAGCTATGTTTAGCAAAATGTTTGTAATTATTTATCTGAAGAAACCAGTTTTGTAGATGCAATACTTGTCCAGTACAATTGTTTTTTCCTTGACAACAGTCTTTGCATGGTAAATCAACCGTTTTCCATTCATAGTCTGTATTTCCCAGTAGTCTTCCAATTGATACAGGATAATGATTTAAGGGGACAAAACTCACTGTTAACTCAGTAGTTAATGGATTGGCATAATAACTCAGTGAAATAACAGTTCCATTTTTAATTCCATTCAGATTTGGTATTGAAACTAGTGATCCGCTAATATCAGTCCACAGAAAATTACCATCTGGAAAATAATATTAATTTTTGCGCATTATAAAAAACAAATAAAAGTGGCATACTTGATGGTGGAACTGGGTAATACGGTGGGCTAGTCGAGGAGTACCAAAATAAAAGTTGAGCATCACAATCGTTGGTAGTTTCAAATCCACAACAAATAGCTGATTCTTCTTTTACATTGTTTGAATTTCTCGTTGCAATGTCATGAATAGCAATTCCAAATGCTTTAAAAAAGTTTTTACAAATTATTTTTTTAATTTTATTAAACAAATGATTAAGCTGTACCTGACTGTAAGGCGAAAAGAACAAAAATAAGTGCTGATAGTTTTGCCATTCTGTTGATAGATTTGCTGAACTTCTTAAGACTGTTAAGTAGACGATGCTGTGTAAAGTGATGCTAAATGAGTTGAGAGTATGATATTTATACTATCAACTCATTCAGCATCAAATAGTAGATCGTCTTTGATAAAAATAATCAAGTACAAAATCAATGATTATTATCGTACACTTTAAAGTCTACGATAATTATTTTTATCGAGTTTTATCGAAAATTCTTTTTAATTTTTTGATGATTATCAGATATTTTTCTTTGAATTAGTCAATTTATGAGTCATTAAAACTAAAGCAAAACAATGTTTTTGATGGAGAATAACTTAAAATGCGTTTCCATCGTTTAAATTTGGAGTATGTTTGTTAGAAATCAATCAGCACCATCAAGTTTATCAGTCAAGTTACTTTTCTTTGAATTGTTTTATTAATTTTATCGATCTTTATCCTTGATTATAATTATTGCACTGGCGCAAAATTTTAAATGAATATGGCATTTTTATCAAGAATAGGTTTTAATAGGTTTCAAAAAAATTAATTTAAAAAATACAGTTTATAAAATCAGATATGAATTCCTACTTTTAGCCATCTATGTTGTTCACGATGAATCTTGAGATAATAATGTGTTATTACCAGGATTTATCTTGTTTACTGTTATTTATTCGCATATTTCAGCGTTGCGTTATTAATTTATAACGTCAATAATTTCATAACCTTTTTTTAGTAAACTTATTTTTAATTTAGTACGATAAGTTTTTTGACAACAGAGAAGTTATGTTATAGCAATAGATGACTTTAAGAGAGGTTATTTGAGTCGTATTCTAAATGTATAGTTATTTATTTTACTGAATAAACGTGTACTTAAATTTGGTTGAGCAATTACTTATGTTTGGGGTGGCACATACCAATGACTTAAAACATCTTTAAAATCACAGAATTGAGGCAGCTATATGGTAATTCAGTACCTTGAACTTGAATCGAAGTTTACAATTTATGGATTCTATTTTAATGAAATACTTGCCAGAAGAAATAAGAGCCTTTATGCAACTAGTTAAGCAACTAGCAAGATAGTTGAATTTTTTGTCTCTTTTTACAAACCATTTTAAAAATAACATTTCATAATACGATGTAATGTAGTTTGTAAACTGTTTGTCTGTCCTTAGATAATTTTTGTATGGTTGTATTTCATTCCTGAAATTATCAAAGACCATTATTAGTTTTTAATTAGCATAACATATTTAGTTGTTTTACCTGGGAACATGTTGCATCCTTGATTGATTTCAATGGCATCAACTGCATGAAGGAATGGTCCACCATTTATTTCATTATAACTTGTTATTTGATACTAAAAAATGAAATGCACTCATAAATAAGTTATAAAAGGTGTTGAAAATGTATTGAATAAATGTATTTACAGATCCATAGCAGTCTGGTTCTCCCTGACAACAATCAGCAGGGTTGCAGGTGAATTGGAATACTCTCCATAGGTCCCCTGTATCACTAATTGTTCCCAGAGTATAAATTCCTGATTTAGCAGTTTCAAATTCAACCCGTAATGTATTATCTGAGGTTGGATATTCATTTCTGACAAAAGCGTTTATTGAAACAATCGTAAAACCGCTGACTTGTATCAATTTGGAACGATAAGTTGCTTTTGTAGCATATGACGAACCATAGTTGGATTCAGCGTACACGTATTCACTTCCTGTACCATAAAAACAACGTAATGGTTAGTTAATTATGACGTTAGGGACTTAACATGATTGTACTGTGTTGTATTATAGTTACCTGTAGGAATTGGGGGATTGTAAGGATATTTTACAACAGAAGATTTCCAATCGTAATCATTCTCTTCTCCTTGTTGATAATAACATGCGCTCTCCTCATTGAAAAAGCAGCATGGCAGGGTATTTGCTGAAAGTTGATAAAGTTATACTTGAAAGAAATGTATTTGTTAAAATTCTATAGATCTAAGGATGAACTTACTGCAAGGTTCATTTAGTTTGACATTGTCAACCGCTACTGTAAATTCACCGCTTCCAATTGTTTGCATTGAAATCTGCCATGGAAAAAATTTAGTTTTTATAAACCGATTGTGGAGTTGATGTTTAAATGTTTTTAGTATCATTTCAAATGTTTTAAAATTATTAGTTGTAAACTTACTGTTCCATTGCAGGTTGCTTTGCTGCAACAATCAGTGCATGGTTGAGAAAATGTTACCCAATTTGTGGTTAATGTAAGAGTGGCAATTGCCACCGGTGGTTCGTTTTCAGGTAGAAAAAATACCATAAGTTCGGCGACACTGCTGTCGATGAAATATTCAAAGTTTACCAAGGTCTCAGAGTTGACGTTCTCAGCATTAAAACTAATTTCTGCGCCACTTGTGTTTGACCATAAATAATCACCAGCTAAAAACAACAATATTTGAATCAGTCATTTGATAGTTATCTAGCTTATAAAACCAAAAACATTTTACTGGAAGTTTGAATATATGTGGGGTAAGATTTTGACCATTTCCAATTGGTGTTTAAAGCACCACATGTATTGTAATCGAAATCACAACACGACTTGGTAATTAACGGTGGCTGGGTTGTTGGTGGTTGAGTTGTAGTCGTCCAATAAGCTGTGGATGTCGGATATGTCGTACCCGTATAACGTTCAGTCGTTGCCGTACTTTTAGGCGTTGTACTTTCTGTCGTCGTCGTCGGTGCCGTACTGTCTTGCGAGTCAGCACCTATTTACCACCAAATCACCGGTATAAATATTAAAAACTTTTGTTTTAATCGTGTAAAGTACATAAATTGTTTAAAGTACATAACTTATTAGTGATACTTTACGTTATGTTTAAATGAACTACAAAGATTTTTAGGATCATATATTTCCAGTTTTCATTGATACTAACCTGCAATGATGAAGACTAAAATGCCAATTGCGATGAAAATAGTTCTTGAATTACTCTTCATCTCCATTTTACAGAGAAGTGTAGACTACTGAACATTCAAATTCTAGCTGCTTTGATAAAACTACTTTTGCGATTTTGTTTATATACGTTTAAGGTTCTAAATATATAAATTAATCACGTACTGTAAGACTGACGAGGACATCTTTGCCAAGATAAAAGCATTTTAATCATGTTTTGGCATCTTCAAGTTGCATAAAAGCATAAAAAACTGACCTTTGCAGCTTTGCTATCGATTAAAATTATTGACAGTATGTTAAAATGTCTCTGTAAGTTTATTGAAAATCTGACAGTAGGTAAAATATGCGCATTCATATAAGTATGCGCAGTATGTGAATAATTTATTGCATAAAGAACAAAAGTGCAATGTGATGTCATAGAATTATTATTGTGCATGTCATTTGGTACAGTTCAAGTGTTTTTGTTTAAGTAGGTTATCTATAAGGAAGTTGTTCAAAACTTTTATTTGTTATAATTGACAGGTAACAATTGATTGACATTTACTCTTTAACGGTACTGCAAAATAATATTTATTTGCATTCAGTGTTAGTTTGTTTAAACTTTGAAGGATAAGTTTAACTCATTCATACACCTGGAACCTTTCAAATAATTTTACTTTTCTTACAATGAAGCGTCAAAGAACTTAATAGTCATCTTCTTTGTATATATTTATTTGATAACGTGATTTCTCAATATGAATTAGACTACAGTCCATTTAAGTCGTCTTCCAAGGCGATTTTTAACTACTTTAATGCTTTTTCTTATTTTATACTGTGTAAATATTTCAAATGTTAATACATGAATTAATTTTGTGCAGTACCGAAAATATTATTGTAAACAGTATAATAAATATTACTCTGGATAATTGGAATATGTGACCGAATGTATACTTGTTTTTGTATTTTAGTCAATGTCGCCAAATGTTTTAATGATATAGTTTTGTGCCATTTAACTACCGGGTTTTGTGATTAAATCTGATGCTACTTTAACAAAACGTTAAAAAGCTTTGATATAAGTTAGCAATTTATCTACAAGGAAGTTGTTTAAATTTTATATCAATTTGACAGCATTTATAGTATTAAAAATGATAAAAATATAGAGATTTATATCTGAAAATCATTATGTAAACACATTGTATACTGGCATTTTGGTATTACTATTTGTTGCTTATAATTTCTTATAGACGAAATTTTAAGTAATGCACGTACCGTTTGATATTGAAAAATCGCAAGTGATTTTACGGTAGACAGCATAGGTTAAAACTTTTATTGCTGCTCTCCCTTATTCACTTATAAAACACATAATAGAAAGCTACAGTATCACTTATGATTTTTAATAAGTTACTAAGTTCCAAAAAATTAGTAATAGAAGTAGCTTTTAAACTTGTAATGTCTTAAATTTGTGCTAAAAGTTTGTCGTATTATCTGATAATACCGCAAATTATTGATCAGTGTAGGCGAACTATTGCTTAAATAGTAATAATGACCGGATTTCTTTGTAAATTAATCTTATTTTTGTCTTATATAAAGTTAAGTGAAAAAAATATTACTTTATAAGCTTATATTGAGTTACTAGAGTACTAATGAATAGTGAGTGTTTCTTGTATTTTTATCCAGGTATAAGCAAAATCATTTTACAACATTTTTAATTAAAATATTTTAAGTTACGTTGTCGTTTAACCTGGGAAAAAATCGCAAGTGTCTCCAATGTCAAAAGCGTCGATTGCATACAAAACTGAACCACCATTTCCGACAACATGCGCAGTTAAAACAACCTAATAATATGTCAAAAATTGTAATACACATAAAACTGTAAATACAGTAAAAAGGTTATCACTATTTTCTACAGTACAGTACTTACATGCCCAGTACATGGTGTGCCAAAACAGCAGTCTTCAACACTGCAACTGAATTCATAAAATCTCCACATTCCAGCGGTGTCTGCAACTGAGCCGACATCCGCTGTTTGATTTTCAGCTTCGTCGTAAAAACTTATTATTAAAACATTATTAGCGTCTGCATTGCCATTATTAACGTAAAAGTATCCTCGAATGTTAATGGTATCGGTTATTGTCACATGAGACGTTGAACGTAAACTTACAAACAAATAAGAAGGGTCGACGTAATTCACAGTTTCAAAGTAAACGTATTCGCTGCCTACAAATATCGTTATTATGAGTTTGATCAAATGACATTTGAAAAGTGTTTTATGTACCTGTCGAAACTGGAGGTGGATTAGTAGGCTGTGTGGCCTGTGACACTGTCCATGAGTAACTGTCAACATTGTCAGAAATATATCCACACATGGAGATGTCATTGAAGTAGCAACAATACATTGAATCATCTGTAACATAACAATTAGTCAGCAATTTGAGGTTATTTTTTAGACGAACTAAATTAGTTCTTACAACAATGGCCTTCAATTTCAACGTTATCAATCGCTGTGACAAATTCGTCAGATCCCACAGTTACAACTGAGATCTGTAATTGACCATTGTAAATCTTTTGACAAGAAAATTGAATTTTTTGTAATTATTTACTTGTCCATTGCAACTAAGGCTTTGACAGCAATCTTTGCAAATTGTAAAGTATCTAATCCACTGAGAATCAGTGAATGTTAAAGTGTCCATTAGTTTAGGAGGTTTATCATCCGTCAGAAAGTACACTTGAATTTCTGATGTTAAGGAACTGACATAGTAGGTTAGATAGATGTTGGTAGTTGGAGTGATTCCGTATGCTTTTGATAATGTAATTTGTTCTCCATTTTGGTCAGACCATACGTAATCACCGGCTAATTAAATTATCATAAAACATAGTCTAATTGTTGTGACTTAGTAATGATTATTATATACTGTACGTACATATTTTGGGGATGTATGACGATGGTACATACTGTTTGGACCATTTCCAGCTTGATGATTGTGGGCTGCAATCGCTACTTTCAAAATCACAACATGCAGATGAATATTGTGGAATTCCTATTTAACAAAATGATTTAGTAGCTGAAGTATTACGAATTATGATGAGTTTTCTACTTACCTGATGCAATTATAAGCAGTGAATTAATAAATATAAACGCTATCAACAAATATGTCGCCATTGCTATACGGTTTTTGGGTTAAATTTGAGGCGTTTAATGGAAAAGTTTGAAAATTTACCGATATATTAATGTTATTTATGTGACATGTTTTGTTAGATAATATCATTGAGATAAAATGGTTAACAAATCTGATTATTAAGGGTATTGTCTGATCAACTGATGGGATGCTAGTTGAGTTTCTTTTAACATTACAATTAAATCTCAACTTTTTGAGATATAAATCGCAAGTGTGCCACTGATTGAGTTCTTGTAAATAAATTCTTTATTCCAGAAATATTTTATCTTGCATGTAAGATAATTCAAGTAAATGATAATGTTACTTTAATTGCTTTGATTTTTAGGTACTTTAACTGGTATATTTTTAAATTCTATAATGCGTAATATTTTTGTAAATGACGAAGTTTATTGTTGTTAGTTATGAACTTTTAACACTTCATTTGACATTTTGAGTAGAGATAATATTGATAATGTAATCAAAGGCTTTGCTTTTTATCAGAATTTAAGATAGCATTGATATATACTGTACCGGGTTTTGTTAAACTGCACTTGAATTAATGTTGTTATGTTAAATCTACTACAACCATGCGACTCTTGACATTGAAGCGATCGATAATGATCTTGTTACTATTCCATTTTTAAAATATAATTTGTTTTTATTTGTTATTGTTTAAAACTTCACAAGTACTAAATAAGAGACTACAAAACTATTGAAATTTGGACGTTAGATTTAACACTCTTGGTAATTATATAGCCAGTCAACAGCATATGAAACAGTTCCACTGTATGGCTGCACATTTGCAGTGATTTCCAACTAAGTTATAAAAATGATTAGTATGATAACTTATTACCATATTTTAACTGATGGTGTATTTATACCTGTCCATTACAATATGTTGCTCCAAGGCAGCAGGTTAGTGGGTCACAGGTGAATATCATAAGATCCCAACTATCGGAATTTACATATTCTTTCAGTGGGATCACTGTACCACGGTCATAGTTATGGAAATTGATCTGTAATGAGTTGATAGTACCAACATTTTGAGTATAGGCAAAAAATCGTCCTTCAGCATAAAATGAACTGTCCACTTGAACTGTAGGTGAACTTAATCGGACGTTTAGATAACTGTCGCCAGAGTAGCCGACAATTTCAAAGAATACATAATTGCTGCCTAAATTAGTGATTAAAATGAAAGTTATTATTGTCAAGGATTTTAGATGTCTTTGTGCTTGAGATATAAATATTTAACCTGGGTATGGTACATAACTGGCCAGATATTGGGTTGACGATGTCCATGTGTAACCACTGACTGAATCACCGTTGAATTCACAAACTCCCTTATCGTCATAATCGCAACATGGCAATGAATCAGCTAATTATGCAAAACAAAATTGATATTACGTGTTCATTAAGTGTCTCGTTCATTAAGCGCATATTTTTGCTATACTTAATAAATTATAAACACTCAAATATAAATCTTACCACATGAATTAGCTATATCGACACTATCAATTGCTACAATATAACCACTTGGACCAACCGTTTGTAATGAAAACTAAAATATATATTTTTTAAATATACAGTAATTGGAATTTAAATGCTTTCAATTTTTTATGGTTAAAAATTACCTGTCCATTGCAAGTTCCTCCTGCACAGCAGCTTGAACATTGGTATTCAAAGTTGGACCAGTCACTACTACCAGTATAGGTAATCAGAGAAAGTTGAACAGGTGATGAACTTGTTGGGAAGAACCACAATACCATCTCAATAGATGGACTACTAACGTAATATTTAAACGAAATGGTGGTTAAGTAATTAGCGTTTGTAGTTGTTGGGAAAGTCAATTGTGCTCCACCAGTTGTAGCATATGCATAGTAGCCAGCTGAAATCGGTGTCAAATATCGGTACATAAATAAAAGTTAAAAATGCTAATAAAGCAGAATGTACTTACTTGTAGGTGGGACGTAGTTGGAAGGCTTATATTTATAAGACCATAACCAATTTGTATAACTGGCTCCACAGTCAGTGGAATCAAAGTCACAACAAGAGCCCAAAGTTGCGGTTAAATTTGTTGGTTCTGATGATTGCACACCATCTTAATGTCATAAGAAATTTAAGTAAACAAATACGGAATCTTAATTGTATTTAAAATAATTTCTTACTTATAAACGTGGCTGCAACTGAAAAGAGAGCAAAAATAGTCAGCGTTTTTAACTCCATTATGCCAAATTGTGGTTTAGTTCTTGATATTGAAACTCTATATAAACTCGACAAGGAGGCTTATAATCTTATCAGTTCGATGTCCTTTGATTTGTATTTCTGAAGTACTCTGAAGTCGGTTTTAACAAGTTAATGGATTAATAAATAGATGAGTTGTAGAAATTTGAAGGTTGATCAATGGTTGTGTTAACGTTAATAATTCAATAATACTAATCTATAGACATTAGTAATTCATTTATTTTTATGAATTTGACCAAATACCATTAAAATCGTTAAGTTATAATTGTTACTTTATTGAAATTGATTGACAAACTATTTTTATTACTTATGTGTATTTTATTACTTAAAGCAATTTCCATCAACCTTAGCATCGTCGATTGCAACAACGAAACTTATTCCAGCTGCTTGAATGGCAAACTATCAAAATAGACATTATATTTAACTTAAAGTAAAGTTTATAATGTTGTTATAAAATGACTTACATTTCCATTACAACTGCCTAAGCCATGACAGCAAGCTTTACATATTGTGTTGAAAGGAGTCCAACCGTACGGAGTGTAAAATACTTCACCAACTTGATACGGTAATTGGTTTTCTGGGAAGAAATACACTACTGCTTGAGCGCTTGAAGTACTTATGTAGTAATTAAAGGAAAACATAGTAGAAGAATCGACAACAGTGACAGTTGGAAAAACCACTTCAGCTCCAGAAAACTGAGTCCATAAATAACTGGTGCCTAACATATACAAGATACATAGATTTTTAAATATGACAAGTTTAATTTAGTTATGTTTAAAGTTTTTACCTGGAAAGGGAACCAACGAAAATGATCCCAGGGTCCAACCTGCAGAATCTACAGCACAATTAGCGGTATTAAAGTCGCAACAAATAGGAGGATGGGGTGTTGTCGATGTTGAAAAAGGTGACAAACCACCTAAAATTGACATACATTTGAATAATTTTGTATTTAAAATGATATAAAATTAAAGTTACATGTCCCAATGGTATCAAATGCGTAAAGGGCTTTATTCGAAGCCGTGTTTATGTATGATCTTACACTGATCTAAAACAGAAATGCACTTGTAATAATGAAATAACGTGAAATTGTAAATAAGCAATTTACTTTTCCATTGCAAGGCAATTCTCCGACGCCACAACAGAATTGGTGGGCGCTGTCACATACGACCATATAGTCATAAACCCAGTATGGAGTTGGATCTTGAATTGTAGCAATTAAAACCACTTCAGTGGTGGCCTCGTTTTCAAAATAAACTTGTAGGTAGTTTAATGGATCAGAATTTGGAGAGTCAAAGAAATAATCAAAGCTGATGACTGTATTTTCATCAGGAATGGTAAACGTCTTATCGCTAGTTGCAATGCCATTTGTGTTTTCAATAAAATTGAAGATGGCGCCTACATTTAGATAGATAACATATTTAAAATAAGTTTTTATTTTATAATTCGTTTTGTTTAATTGCCATTTGCACATGAGGAGCAATTAATTCCAGGATTACTAATTGTTCTTGCAACATAGTCAATTGCAGTACCGTACGTTAAAGTTAATATTTAAGGGGGGTTTTACAATTAGCTATCATACTCATTAGAAACGCCACTTATTAAATCATTATACTTCTTGTATTGAGCAGGAAGTTGGGATAATCGGTTACGTCTGGTGTGTCTGGAGGATGTAGCTTCCACGTACCGGACCAAATGCAAGTAATGGTGTCGTCACAGCAATCAGATGACACTGAAATAACAGTTTAAATGATTCCATCAATTGTATTTATTAGTTTTCTTACAAACCTGTTGCAATAACAGACAAAATGCAAACGATTGTAATGGAAAATTTTGTATTTATGTTGAAATTCATTTCACTGGTAATTCTGTTGTCACTATGGTAAAAAGCATAAGCTGGGATTATGATCGTTGTGTATTTATATACTTTGATATGCTTCAGGAGCAATCGTAGGATTAACATTATCAAGTAATACTGATGTCCTCAGATTGTTATCTTTAATCGATTGAATTTCAAAATGAAAATCAGTTTCAGTATTGTTAAATTTGAAGGTTACAAAGTCTTAACGTAAACAGGTTTGAGTGTTTTGTAGAAATGTTACCAATCTTCTGCATTAAATTTTAATTTAAAAGTAAAAAAAAGTCATTTTAACGATAGCAACTACGAATAATTCAAATTTTATTTAAATCATTTGCCATTGAAATGTTAATTGTTAACTTGTAGAATTTATTATTTAAATTTTATCTTTAGTTTTTATTTATCGATTCAGATTATCTACAAGGAAGTTAATTCGATTGGAATTCATATCATCGTCATGTGTTATTGTATCTAAATTATTTTTTTAACAAGAAGAGTTGCGATGACATGGCCAATTGTTATTTTTAGATTATATTTGATGTTTTAATAATACAATTTAGAGTTTTAATGGTCAGAATGTAGTAAAACAAAGAACAAGTTGAGTTAGTTAACTTGAATTTATTTTTCCTTTTTTCTTAACTAATAAAGTTTTAATTAATATCGGTATGAAAGACAGTTGCAATATTTATTTATTTTAGTAGCATCAAACAATATCATTATTGCTACACTCATTTATTAAATTAAAAGCATTGTCCATTGAGGGCAACATTGTCGATGGCTACCAAGGTTCCTCCTGGTTGGACAGTTGAAATGGCAAGCTATATAAATAATAAAATGGCGGTTTGCAAGTTATTTGTAAGTTCATATTAAACTACAACAATTGAAATACCTGTCCACTGCAGCTGCTATATCCTTGGCAACAGTTAGTGCAATATGCGTTGAAAACCACCCAGTTTCCTGCTGTGTATCCCACCACGCCAAGTTGCACAGGTGCTAAACTTTGAGGGTAGAAATAGACGGCTAATTCAGCATTAGGATAACCAATGTAAGAGTAGAATGAAAAATAGGTGCCAGCATTAACTACGGATGTGAATGGGAAAATAACTTGGGCTCCAGCGGTTTCAGTCCACAAAAAGTTGCCACCAGCTACAAAAATATAAATTAGCTTAATGAATTGGACATTTAAAATCGATATTGTAACAATTACTTGGTGGATAAGGAATTGGTGGTGATAAGGAAGCAGACCATGTCCATCCGCTTGAACTTGCAGCGCAATTGTAGGTATCAAAGTTGCAGCAAATGCCTGGACTTGGTGTTGTGTATGGTGTTACACCACCTGAATTTAAATTATATTTATTTTTAACTTTGATAATAAATTTGATTAACATTGGCTTACATGTTCCGATTCGGTCAAAAGCGAAAAGACCTTGTCTGTAGGATGTATCTACATTTGAAGTGACTCTTAACTAAAATAAAAATGGTCGATTAATTTGTTGAGTTTTAATTAATTGAATATGTTAATTTACTCTTCCGTCGCATGGTACGCTGTCTACACCACAGCAGAAAGAATTTGTGCTATCACAAGCAACTGCATAATCAAAAACCCAGTAGGGACTTGGATAGCGAATAACAGCGAGTAAAACGATGTAACCGGTGTTTATGTTTTCAAAATAGACTTCCAAGTAATCATAACCATTGTAATTTGGTGAATCGAAGTAGTAATCAAAGTTGATGATTACTCCTTGGGAAGAAATGTGGAAAGTTGTGTCACTTGTTTCAGTTGCTGATTCGTCTTGAATGAACATGAAATTCGTGCCTATAAATCAGTGTTTTAGGAATTAGCTTTTCAAATTTGCAAATTGTTGAAATTTGCATTGTAGTACTTCGTGCAGATGGAAAGAAGTAGGGATATGACGCGGTGTTTGGTATTTGAGCAGGATAACTTTGCCAAAATCCTGACCAATTGCAAGTTGTGGTAGCAAAATCACAGCATTGGGACGATACTAAAAATTGATTATAGTGTGAGACAATGACGTTTTATATGATAATGATGGCATATACAAACCTGAAGAAACACCAGCCAATATGCAGACAGCTGCTAAGATCATTTCAGTGTTCCGTTGAGAGCCCATGATTAGCTTAAACTGCTACAAATGAATATGAATTTAATGCAAAACCGTCTTTGTTTATATATCACAAGTATTCTAATCAGCACTTCAACAAAATAAAAAAATATCTTAGGGAAGTTATTTTTGATTACAATCTAGTTTTATCTCATAATATACCAAAAACCGTTGTTATCGCTTTCAATCTTCGTGATCGAAATAAAAAATAATTTACAGTTAAATAATCAAGTGAACTAATTTTATCACGAGGTGCATGCACCGAATAAATTGTGTAACGTAATTGTATTTGATAGAGAAATGATGGAATTTTCTAAGAAATGATTAAGTAAATATGACATTATCATTGAAAAAATGATAATACAGTCCATGTAATTGTAACTTACGTTACAATGGAATCTCTATATAACGACGTTTTAACAATTTTTTACATAATCATAGAGGGTTTTGTTAGGGTCTGGCTTACACGACTGTACGAGTGCGCCTCACAATTACATTTGGTTGAAAAATTGATGAAATTATGTATTGCATTTTAATGTTGTAATACCGAGGTGGAGAATATTCTTTCGATGGGGCTGCATATTTACGCTGGCGAGTCGCAGTTGACCCAACCTAATTAATATAGCCTGTTAAAATATAGTCGATTAAGTGATCTGATTTATCTTGTTTGTACTAAGAAACTACAGTAAATGGGATCCAGTGCGATAATCGCAAAAGTATTTTAATTTTTAATATCCCGTGTTTTACTTCAAGCGTTTCATTTCATAAATTCTAACTTATCCAACTTCGCCTATAGTTATGATAATTTTTCATCATCTAATTCTATCAGACAATTTATATACAGTACTTAATACTATAGAATTAAATTTCGATAGTTTAGTAATTGAAATTAAAAATGGAATCTTAAATTAAAAAAAAAATAATTATTTCTCAAACAAAATATAATAGAATCCGTTTAAGACGAAAGATTGGAGGCCAAGATTTTTTTTGAACCGGACAAATTCTGTTAACCGGAACATGCAAAAATATATATTTTCACTAAAATAACATTTCTTAAATTACAATAATTATACAATATTGGAATCGCTATTTATATCATATTGGAATCATTATTTATATCATAATACTGTACTAGTAAATGCACTATTTGCATTTAAAAATATTATGCATTTTGTACAGACATACACAGGGCCGGCGCAACGCGGATTCCGAGGGTTCACCTGAACCCGGCTTCGCGGTCTACAAAATGTTGTTTTTTTTTAGGAAAAATTCTTTTTTAAAGAATTTCAGGAACAAAAAAAAATTTTTTTTTTTTTTTTAATTTTTGAACCCGGTCCCCAAAAAGTCGCGCTGGCCCTGGACATACTGTACATTATGTATGCATTTAAGATAAAAACAATTAAATTTTAATTTTTTTATAAAGACATTTAAAAATCGATTAATTTCGTATTTGTTTTTATATAAACTTTAAAACTTAGAAGTAATTTGATTTTCTCTTTATTTTCGCCAGCGGTACTTGCAATTATTCATTCGTTGAAACGAACTTTTTTTGTATTAATCGGATTTTATTTCGCATTAACATGAAACAAATGTATGGAAATGCCTATACTTTAGTTTGGGGTCGCAATGTTGCTTTGTATTAAACGGATTCCACCGCCACGCAGCATGTATTTATTTTTGACGTATGTATTGAACCGTGTTCAATAAATAATAGACAGTACAACTGTTTCATCTTGAAAAAATAACTTTATTGCGATAGCAATTGTTTTTGGAATAGAACACTTAACATGATAATTAAATTTATCAAGTAAATTTGCGATTTTGTGCTACATTTATTTAAGTTCAATATTTAAATCATTGACTTGTACTTTCTAGCTTGTTACACTTAAAAGTTGTAATACAAAATTATTGTAATCATAGCTTATGTATACAATTTCTTAAGTATCGCTTAACATTTAAACTACAATAACTTTGTTTTAATTAGATTTATTAATTTGTATACCAATTTAAACTACTGTTTTTATTCATTCTAGAATTACAATGGCTAAACTCGAAATTACTTTTGATGATTAAATATGGCTTCACGATTGTTTTCTGTAATTTAAATACCTTTGATTAAAGTTTTTTTATAGATTAAATTCTCTTCAATTTACCTGGGAAGAATTCACAATTGCCAAGAACTTCAAAAGTATCTATGGCACAGTAGTTGGCTGTGTAGTTGGTATAAGCAGCTTGACATCTAAATTCGACCTTAAAAAATATACATTTAATTCATATTAGTGTTATTGCTGATGATTCATTTGCATGATTGTTTACCTGTGTCAAAGACACATTACTTGTGTATAAACCATTTGCAGAAGATATATATAAATGTATTTAATTTTTACAAGCAATCTTGCCAATTAGATATTGATAAATATTTATTTATTAAAATTACTTGGTATGCCGTTCAAAATCTTTATGGTTTACACGGTATACGCGGAAAACCTTTACTTACCGTAGTTTGGAGCTACTTTAAGTAAAGGTTTTACATTTCTGGTTTGCAAGAACTTTAATAATTATCAAACTTATAACTTGCCTCTAAATATATAACGGTATGTTTTTTTTTTAAATTTTAATTAGGAATTATTGTGTTTAAAAAACGAGATTAACATAAATTGAACAGTGTAATATTATTACAAACCTTTCCTGTA
This sequence comes from Helicorthomorpha holstii, assembly GCA_013389785.1. Classification (NCBI taxonomy): domain Eukaryota; kingdom Metazoa; phylum Arthropoda; class Diplopoda; order Polydesmida; family Paradoxosomatidae; genus Helicorthomorpha; species Helicorthomorpha holstii. The sequence goes on from JAAFCF010006680.1 coordinate 29,860,411, forward strand.
CATGTTGCAGCACTTTTACAGCAGTTTAAGGCACCGCAGTCAAAATCGTACGTTCTAAAATGACCTACTGTATCGGGTATATTTGCTAAATGAATTCTTGAATCTCCGTTGTCAGTGTTTATGAAAGTTACATCAAAAGTAACAGGATCACTAAGTCCTGAGTAATTCGATTGAAGGTACAAATTTCCTCTAAATACTGTGCCACTGTCGATTAATGTCGGTGGAGAGGTAAGCGTCCCTAACAAGTTTGCTGGCGATGATGGATGGAAGAATGTATAGCCGGTATCTTTAACAATTCAATTTCAAATTTAATAAGTGAATTGAAATTTCAATATTTTTATGAGTTACCTATGTAGGGTAAACCAACTGGCGGGGTATCTCCTGTAATCAAAGATTGCCATGAACCTGAATCTTCGGCAGTGTATCCACACAATGTTTTCTCATTAAAATTGCAACATGAAAGTGTTTGCGCTGTTTAAAAATAATATAATTATTGATAAATCAAGGCAAAAGTTGATACCTTATTAATTGTTGGGATCTTAAGAAAGCTGTGTTTCCATTTATATATTAAGTCATGAATTTACAGAAGCAATCAAATCATATGTTAGTACTTACAGTACTTAGTATAAAGTTCTATAATTGTTGAGTAGTAACAATAGAAACAAATACTAACTTCTTTTTGTAAGTATAATAAATGTTACTACAGGTTTTAAAGTTATTAACAAAATATAACTTTTCTCATTGGCATCTAGTGACTTTTCTTTATCTTAGCAATTAAAGAAAGTAGGTTTTGCTGAACGACGCCAGCAATACTGATAATTGAGCGTCTTTTTTTTTAGTAAGGTTTAAACTCTTAGTTTAGAATGAATGATAAAGTAATTAGTTAAATTACCACATTGGTCATTTATATCAAAATGATCGATGGCAACTTCATAGTCTAAAGCGCCTAGATCAGTACTAGTAATTACGAACTGTGAATAAAGTAAAACATTAATAAAATAATAACTAAGATAAAAGTTTTTTGATAAAATGTTTACCGTTCCTGGGCATGGACTTCCTATAAACGTACAACAATCGGTGCACATTAATGGTGGGTCTGTCGACTCCCAACCAACTTTTCCTTTTGTGATTGGGCTGCCAACGGTTACTGGAAAGCCAACTGTTGGGTTGAATGTAAGTTGCAATGATGTAGAATATGACTTAATATAATAATCGAATGTAATGGGCAGATGTTCATCAACTGAATCGCTCCTAAAAAAGGTGAGTGTTGAAGACAAATTTGACCACATAAAATCTCCAGCTAAAATCAAATTAATTCATATTAACTTCAGTTTTTAAATTATTTGTCTGTCAAAAAAGTACCGGCACATAAAACGAAAATTTCATTTTAAGTTATAAGGTGCAATAATTGACAGCATTATAACATTACAATGGCCTTAATTGTTATTCACCTGTTGGTGGCTCAGGTATGGATGGTTCCGGTGTAGTCTTTGACCAGTACCAGCTGGGGCCAGTAACGCCACAATCATCCGCATCGAATTGACAGCATGTCGTTGGAGATGGAGCTGTCGTTGTTACGGATGAAGCTGAAGTTGTAGTAATGGTTGTTTTTAGTGTTGTTGATGATGTTGTCATTGGTGTTTTTGATGATGTTGTCATTGGTGTTTTTGATGTCTCTGTTGTTGTTAATGATGTTTTTGTTGTGTCAGTTACTGTTGTTTGTGTTGTATCGATACTGGCTGTTGTCAGCCCACTAGGACCTGTGAAATTATTTTACTTAATGGATTAAAAGCCAAACATTTTTAAAAATCTTGATTGAGTTTTATTAGTGTTTCTAAATCACCGCAATTTTATATTGGAAGAGTTTATTTAAATATTTTGCTCGTGGATTGTGTTTATGTGGTGTTAATTGTTAATATTCAACTTTCGAATTTATGAAATGATAAAAATTTGTACTTACAACTAAGACCAATATTGTCAACTGCAAATAAACCAACTGGGGTAGCCACGTCAATAATTGCAGATATTTTAATCTGAAGTTATAAATATAATTATTTGTTAGGTAGATCGTCGGAAATAGATTATTTTCGTACCGTTCCATCACAAGGTACAACTCCATTTGGACAGCAGTAGGAGTTTGCGCTGCTGCATTGGACTTTCACATTTTGCCAATTACCACTTTGCACCGTAAGTAATGAAAGTATAATGGTTGTTGCACCTGTTTCAAAGAATACTTCCAATTTGTTATTAATTGCGTAGGGATTATTAGAATCCATAAAAAAGTCGAAACTAAAGACTACTCCTTGAGAAGAAATGTGAAACTGTGTTGAGCTACTGTCAATGGCTGAACGATCTTGAACAAAAATGAAACTGTCGCCTAAAACATAAATGCTAAGCATTAACTTTAATTTTGAATAAGATTTAGGTTTTTTTTACTTGGTTTTGTGGCTTCAAAGTTGGGGTAGTTAGTTACTATTGGTTGCACAGTTGGTGAACTAGTTTGCCATTGGGCTGTTGACCAACCACACATTGTGGTGGAAAAATCACAACATTGGGGCCGTACTTTGTAATATAAACATCATAGTTTTGTTACTTGTAATAAATTATTAATACATGCTAACTAACCTGTTGAAATGGTTGCTAGTAACCAAATCGCTGCGAAAAGAAAACTAGGCTTCATTGCGGACTTCATTTCGGATTGCTTTACGAAAATTTAACTTAATACATAACTATGCTCGCAGTTTGCTATTTATATTGTTTTAGTTCTATTAACTATCAATTATTTAAAAATATAACAAGGCCATCTTTATTAAGATAAAAAGTTTCTCAAGTACAAGTATTAACTTTTTAACTTGTCAAGACAAAGTAATGATATGCAGTTCAAGTTGATGTTGAAGTACAGTATATGTATTTTATTTAAAAAAAGTAGAAATTGCAATTGCTGTATTCAAATAGCATTTATTTAACAAAGTAAAACCGATTAATTGATTTTAAATTAAATTTAGTTCTAATGGATAATTTTAATCCAATTTTATTTATTTCGTATTGTTATCTCAATTTATCTATACAGGAAATTGTTATGTTTTAAGTAGGGTATTGATTTAAAATAAGGAAATTGTACTTGAATTAGAAAATAAGGATATAATATGGGCGATAATCTAACATGGACCTTATCATCTTTAAATCTTTTGAAAATGTCACAATTTGGATAAACAGTATAAATAGGCATAAACACTTTAAACTTCTAAATAGCTTTTAATATTTACTAGCATTGTTGTTAATTGCAATTTCTCATTAACTCTTCTGTAATGTGTTATTACTTATTTACTACTATTCATATATCAGCAATGATGCCAATTTTAAGATTTCAAATTGCCGAAAAAATATAAAACAAGGTTATATTAAATCCTTTCTAATTTTTTGAGGAAGTGGATTACAATCTAATCCGATTTGAAACCCGTCAATGTCAAAATGAAACGGTTTATCCCTTTACATCCACTCGAGCAATGAAATCAATAGGCTCAATCAATAATGTACTTGTACATTTGATTATTAACTTATCTGAATACATCAGAAAATTAGATTACAGTGCTGCATTCATAAAGTGTTTTGATATCAAGTACAGTTTCGGCTAGGTACATTGATATGCAATTATTATTCAATAATATTTATAGATTATTCAGTTTCGTAGTGATAAATAAGCAATTTACTGTACGAAGGTAATTTTTTGTACAAAGGTAACTTTTTATGTCATATTATGCATGCCAATTATTATTAAGCTGATTAAAATAAAGTCAACGACGTACTGTTTGTAATACGGTACATCAAAAGATGAAATGTTGAAAGAATCGGATATCGAAATAAATGAGACAGAAAAAGAATTTCTTTGTAAATTTCATCTCAGAAAAGATGACAGAAACTCCTTATAGACTAAACTTTTCATATGGATCATTTTCGAAGGAAAAATTATACGTTATACAGTATTAATATCGATAAATATAATATAAATATTAAATATCAGTTATTAAGAATTGGAATACAGCGTCCAGAAACCATATAAAGTTAGCTTTTAGATGTTAAAAAAAATATATATATATATTTGAAAAAAGCATATTTTTACAACTAAATCGAACTATGTTATTGTGATCCAACTTTTGCTTTATTAAATTCAATTGTGGTAATAATATGTTTAATAGTACGGTAATTACGAAGATTTTAGGCATCTCGCTTATAATTTTCATTTCTTTGACTATTCTACTTAAAATATTTTGGTTAATTTATTATTTTTCTAGTAATTAACATGAGTTTTCAAGTCATTTTATGATAGTCTGTATATTTTTTATGTAATGTATACCAATTGTTTGAACGAGATCCAAATAACACTTGAATAAGAAGGAGATTTACTATATTACGCTCACTAATTTATTCAATGCTGTCGATGTTGAAATAATGGCGGATTCGCCAGGTTAAAATTAAGAGGGAGCGTAAACTTAAAACTTAATTGACAAAAATTTTGATTTTTGGGAAAATCTTTCCTTAATTTTTTTTAAATGGTTTATTATTATGAAAAGTGTACTCAAAACCGTAGTAATCAATTGACTAAAATTTAATTTTTTTTTTAAAAGAATGGTACTTTTTATGTAAATGAAACATAATATTCATATGTGTGTATACAGTAAATTCTGTACATTATGATAACATATAGTATACAAATTATGTACTGGATGTTATCTAAAACTTTATTTTTTGCGCTACGTTCTTAAAATTGATCGCATATCAAGATTTGAGGAAAAACATAAAACAACGTATAAATGTTGTTGATTATCATCATAATGCTTAGTTTTTTTTTATGATTTTACTTTAATTTGTATTTATTTTAAAGTTTGATACAAGTCTTGCGTTGTAGCTTAAGTGACTACTAATAACTTGTTTATGCTTACATAGAAAAATTAAGTAATTATTATACTATAGTTAAATAACGGGTAATTATTCAAAAGAATCGACTGATAATAAATCAATGTTTTGTTTTTGTTTGTGTCAATGTAATCACTGAAATTCATTTTTGGCAAAGAATTGAGTTAACAACATGCTTCACCAATGTTAATTTATAAGTTGAATTTTGATAGTGCGAACTGAAATGAAGCCCCAAATAAGTTGAAACTTTGTTTCAGCCTAACCAAATTTCAACTTAGTTGGACCTTCATTTCAGTTTTCTCTACCAAAATCCAACGGCTAAATGACTGTGCAATTGGCTATTTATATACTTTTGGTACTCTAAATCTTTTTAGATAAACATGTTTTTAATCAACTTACCGTATTTTATCTAAAATGTCACCAATTTAAAAACATAAACGAGGTTGTGATTAATGTGATAACAAATACGTAGTATTTGCTTTTTTCTTTTGTATAATCTCAACAAATAAAGCAAACGTGTAAATTTAACTGTTCTAATTTACAATTTCAAATATTGAGCTAATTCATTTTAATCAATTTTACTTTCATTTTACTGCATTGCTGGTTATTTGAAAAAAATGTGTTATTGCTTGTAGAAACTTAATAACCTATAGGTAATCTATTGAATTTTATATAATCTTGATTTGAAATATGTCAATTGAGTTTCACGATATAGGTTAGTAGTTAGTAACTCTTTAAGGTAGTATATTATACGAGTATACAGTATATTATACGAGTATACAGTATATTAAAGTAAAAAAATTGCTATTATGCTTAAGTTAAGGTTAATTGTTTAGTGCATTCATAATGCCATAAATGTATCGTTAATAGACTTTATATTTACAACAGTGCAAATCAAGCTTTACAAACATCGAGTGTAAATATCAAAACAAGAAAAATAATAGCACTGCAAGTAATAATCACATTTATTCATTGTTATTTAATAATTAATGAAAAATGTTGTACGGTATACACGAACGTAACATACTGATTTACAAAGTTATTCAATGGTTTTTAAATGACAAGGAAATAGATTTAAATATCAAACCCTATCAAAGCTTAAATATCTATTATATCCAAGTCATATTTTGCCTTTTACAATTACAGGTGTTGTGAAATCATTCAAATTAGTAAATAAGATTTATTTAGTGCATATGAAGAAAATACGGTAGCATTAACTGTTCTAGATGGAGTTGTAAATATGCGATTAAAATAACGGATTAGGTCGCCTTATTTCTTATTTAATGCGAAATCATATCGAACATTATTGTTTAACAATGATTGCCAGTTATGATAATATTTTCAAGTATATCATTTTACTATATTAACTACAGTATGTAATTGTTTTTCATAAGTTTAAAACAATAATTAATTAGAATTCACTTTAAATACAATAAATAATTAATTTTATTTATGGTTAATTTTTTTTTAAGTCGTAATTTAAAATCGCTCAAGCTTTGTGTTATAACTAGTACTTAAAATAAAATAATAATCAACTCAAAATATATAGATTTCAGGTACTTCATATCGTAACCATTAACTTTTCTGGTTTTACAGCTATTTTAATGTTAATAAAAAGCAGAAATAATTTTAATTTAGTAATGACAGCAGTATTTGTTGTACATTTTACGGTATAATTTACAACAGTGTCTTATAAGCAAGATTTAGTGAAATATTTCCCAGTTTATTGTGCAGTACAGTATTTGCTATAGGCGCTCTAAAGCACTAGTGGAACTGTGGTAATCTGGCCCATGGCTAATCCGTCACCCCTTGTAATCCAGCATGTCAATTCTACCATTGTGTTACGTAATTTATCAGATTACTAGGTTTTTTTTTAAAAAAAAAGCGCCTGACTACAGAGAATGTGTAGCAATTTTCTTTTAAGTCGAAAAATTCGGTCATCCTACATCGCCTTGCAAAACGTTTGTCGGATTATCGCTGGTCCACTGTATCACATTTACGGTACCTCTTGTCGTTTTTGCACTTACAATGTTGGTCAATAATTTGAAAAATAAGACTTTTACATTATTACATACAACTTATTAAATATCGTTTTATAAAACGAAAATCTTTATATTCTGGGAGACTGCGTTCCCTACACTTTTATTAAGGATTTCGTGTTTTAGTGCTCACAATTAGTCGTTTTAATTTTATCATAGTATATACAGTAGTAACGTTAAAAATGGTTAATGTAAAAAACTGAAAGCTGTTTTTATTATTCGATTTTGTTATTTTAGTGGTTTGATTAATCGAATAAGGTTTCTAGTAGACCACTATGATATTCATAAGTTATTTTCAATTTTGGCTGTTTAAATTTGTAAAATTATGGGTCATTATTTTACATGAAATTTTAATTTTTACTATTATAGTGGACGTATCCAGTATAGTTCTTTCCTATAAAAAATGGTTTTGGCTATTAAAAAGTATTTTTAATTCTACTACGGCGCAATTTACCTGGGAACGATATGCAACTGTCTTCAATTTCAAACGCATCAATGGCATAAATATCATTGGCTGATGCTGACTCTGCGACGACTTTGAATTGAATCTGAATAATTATAAGGATGATGATTTAAAATGCTGTGGCACATAATTTACAGTAAACATTATGAACATTTGCAACTACTAACCTGTCCCTCGCATGATGAATAAGTATTGCAACAATTTGCACCAACACAGTCGAATTCAATTGAATTGAATGCGCCGTTTGTTGTAGTTATAATTCCCAGTAGAACAGTAAGCTTTTGATCGTTGTTAATGAAATTCACTTCAAATCGATTATTTGTATCTGCGGTATCTACGAAAAAATTGCCTCTAAATTTAGTGTTATTGTTAATTTTTATATTAGTAGAGGTGAGTTGTGCACTATCAGGAACTGTCGTTGGATGATAGTAAATGTAGTTGCTACCTGTGTCGATTTAAATCTTATTAAAAAAGACATTCAAATATCGTATTTATATTGACACTATCGTACCTGAATCTGGTAGTGACGTTGGAGAATTCGTTATTTTCCATTGGTAATTGACATCAGTGTATCCACAATCGTCATCGAAATAACAGCAATCGGTTAGACCATCTTTTTTATAGTTTTAAGGTTATTGGTAAGAATAGCTGTTAAAAAAGTATTAATATGTATTATATTACGGCATTGATTATCAATGTCAAAATTGTCAATCGCAACTTCGTATTCTAAACCTATATCAGTGCTGCTAATTTTAAACTATAAAAGAAAAAATATCGATTATTATTTCAAATTGTTTGAAAGTTTTATATATATTAATTACTCTTCCATCACATGGGGATACCGCACAGCAATTAGTACACGTTATGGGTGTTGGCAAATTTGTTGTTGATTCCCATTCATTATCTCCTTTAGAAATTGGACCTCCAAGTGGTACTGGTACGCCATATGTTGGGTCGAATACAACTTGTAATGTTGAAGAGTAAGATTTAATAAAGTAATCAAATTTTATGGGTACTCCGTTTGCAACTTGCTTGCTTTCGAAAAATACAAGCGTTGTGGGCGAATCTGACCACAAATAGTCACCAGCTAACATAATAGATTAAATTAATGTCAGTTAATTATTATAAATATTTGATACGATATTAACGAACAGCTTTAAACTATTTTGGTTAAATTAAAAATGTTGTATGAAAATTTTAGAAATACTTGCTGTAGTTAAAAAATACTCCATTCTGAGTTTTAATTTTAAGACATTGGTTATCTTTAACACTATATAATAGTTAAAAATTACCTGTTGGTGGAGCAGGTATATTAGTCGATGCGTTGTTTTTTGACCAGTACCAGGTATCACCAAAAGCACCGCAGTCATCATTTTCAAAGTCACAACATGTTGTGGGAGAAGGTGGAATTGCCGTAGTGGTCATTATTGTTGTCGACGTTGATGTTGTTGGTGTTGATGACGTGGTCGTAGTTCTTGCTGTTAATGTACTAAGTGTCATTATTTAACTTTTATTTTGGTTATTTTAAAATGAAACTTACGATGAATACAGATATTATCGGCTGCAAAAAGACCAATCTCGTTGTCAGAGTCTGCAATTGCAGAAAATGTTATCTGAAGTATCGCAATAAAACTTAGAATTACATGACTTCTATATTTAACTAGTAATAATAAATTTAAATACCGTTCCATTACATGGTAAGACGCCACCTGAACAGCAGAAGTTATTATTGCTGTTGCATTCAACGTCCGTATGTTGCCATGTACTTCTTTGTACCATAATTAATTGCAATTGAATTTTATAGCCATTGGTTTCAAAAATCACTTCAAGATTGTTGTTAAGAGCATTTGGGTCATAAGAATCCATAAAATAATCAAAGCTAAAAGTATCTCCTTCCGCATAAACGTGAAATATTGTTGTACTACTAATAATACCTGAACTATCTTCTGCATACATGTAATTATCGTCTATAAAATGTTATCAATCATTTTATTACTGTTATTGAAATTGGATTTATTGCCTAATTTACTTGGTTTTGATTGATCAAATTCTGTATAGTTAATTAAATTTGGCTGTATAAATGGTGCAGTTTGCCATACGTCGGTTAACCAACTACACGATGTGGTACCAAAATCACAGCATTGTAATCGTACTAAATAAATAAACTTAAAAACGAATTAATTTTTTTAATTGATTTTACTAACCTGAAGATATGGTGGCTAATAGGTATATTGCTACGGAAAATAAACAAGGACTTGTTTCGACCTTCATTTTAGTTTGTTTTACTGAGTTTTTGATTTTTCTTAAATTTTGATACGGCTTGTTACTTATATAGGTTTTCATAATATCAATCAATGGTTTTAAAATAATACGAGGTCACATTTATTGAGATAAAGCTATTCTCAAGTGTCAACGACAGTTTAAAAGGGTTGAGAAAAAATTGTTGTACTTCATTTTACAAAATATCGTAAAGGTATATAATTGTCAATAAGAAAAAATTTGATTAATATAACCTTTGATTTAATATGCTTTGTTATAATAATCGACGTTTAATATTTTGCCTTCAAAATATTAATCATATTAATTTTGTTTTGATTTAACTCTAATAATAATATAGTAACAATTAAACATCTGATTATCTTTACTTATCTATGTAGGAAGTGCTTATGATTATGTTTTCATTGATTACAGGAAATTATACTTTACAAAGCTGTTGTTTGGCGAGTCCGTTTAATCTCTAATATAAAGTGTTATAATCTGGTATGTGCAGTAGCTTAAGCACTTAATATTAAATGGTTAGCAACGTACAAAAAATTATGAAACTATAGTCTTTGTCGAGGTTCAATCGTATATTGCTTTGAATTATCAATATGGTTTTTTATCTGTTCGATTACAATATATCCCTAATGCGATTTAATTATTGGTATTGTAATTTATTGACTTGTTTGATCAAATGAATTCGATCAAATGATGGCGATATTATTTCATAATAACTTTTAATTTGTTGCTTATTGCATTGGTGCCCCAAGAATCCATAGTGAAACCAAAACTTGTTTTGTAAGGTGAAATTTAAAATGTTTGGCATCATTATAACAATGTAAAGCAGTACACTCATTAATATATAATCTATAATTCTCTGACGTATCTTATACAATTCTTAGTGGAGCGTTGACTATTGCCATCTAATACGAAGTTTATTTTAAGAGAGTTGTTTGCATCAATTTTACATAGATATCTGTGCTAATTAATGTGTTGTTGTGTAAGCAGAAACAATTTTGTTTTGCATCATGGGGAAGAAACATGGTTGTTTTACTTTCGTAATACAAGTAATTGTTACCTTTGAAAAAAAATTGTCAATGACGTATTCAATATTAATGAATATAGGATACTTGATCGACTGATCATAACTATTTGGATTTGTATTATGTTTGTAATAATGCAATCGTCGGTTAATAGTATCAAGCAAATTACTTTGTAAAATAAATTATTTTAAATTTTTTATGGTTTTGTTGGGATTTAACTAGTTTGATTATATTCCTTATCTTGTGACATCTTTAAAGTCCTTACTTTTAAATTACATTGTTGATTTCAAATAAGGAAATGTACTTGGAAATGATATTATTTAAAAAAATTATTAAGGCAGGCTAATCTAATTTGATTCAGATTATATTCATATCGTTGAACGTTACAAACGATAAAACAGTAACATAAACACTCGAGATTTAAAGTGCGTTTTCTAGTTATTTGTAAATTACTAGCACATGACTTGTACCGGTATATGATTAAACTATTGTGCTGTTTTAATTTGCAATATATACAGTCGGTAAATAAGGTAGTTGTGAAGTTACACAACCTTTATACCGAAATTCATAATGATACACCGTATAATAAAAGCTTTTAATTCATTAATACTAGTATAATACCAATTCCATATTTTGTGAATACAAAAGTAATACCTTCTCCGTTTAGATGCAATACATTATTAAAATAAGTTAAACGCAAAATGTTTTTAAAATATATTTATTCTTCTTTAATTACTTATTTACATTATTCCATAATCAAAAATCGACAACCGACATCGTCGAATTCGTTAATGTAATTTTTTATTAAAAGTCAAAGCGTTAATGTCATTTGTGACGTATTTGCGAAATCGACTTAAAAAAGCCTCGTGAGTTATGAATGTTTTATTTTAAAGTTGAATTTCAGTAATGCAAACTGAAATGAAGTTCCAAAGAAGTTTTAGCTTTATTTTCGTTTAAACTTACTTGGATCGTCATTGCAGTTGGTACTACCAAAATCCAACTCACTTTCTTTGCAACATCTCGCTATTTATATAATTATTAAATTGTTATCTTTCTAAAATGATATGGCTTATCTACAAAATGTTATCATGTTTAAAATATAACTAAGGTACATTTATTGAGATGCAAAAAATAAAAGTTTTATCAGTTCTTGAAAATTGTTTCAGATAAAATTTCCGCATACAATAGATATTTAACGGGTTACAGACAAATTTTAGTATGGCCTAAATTGTTTATTTCAATTTCAAAACAATCGTTGTTAAAAAGTACCGTATATGACAATACAAATGTATTGTGAACTATGATTCGTTATTGTTTATTTTTTATATTACCCGATATTTATGAAAGATTTAGTTAAACTTGGAGAAACTTTTGTTCAATTTATTTTTATGTAATGTAAAATGGCTTTTACCTGTAATTGTAATTTTATTTAATGATTTGTTGTTCCTAAAACAAGATATTGTATTTTTTTTACCTGGAAACAGTTCGCATGAATTGCTAATTTGAAAAGCATCTACCGCAAAAAGATCGGTTTCATTGCTTGGGGTTGCATCTACGGCTCCAACGTAAGCTTCGAATTCAATCTGAAAACAAAAATGTACATTTACTAACTACTACTGTAATACTGATGTTTTTAATGACATCAATACATACATGACCTGTGCATTTTGCAGCACCATTACAGCAATTTAAAATGGTGCAATCGTAACTATACAGTCTAAAATATTGAAAAGTGTTTAGTACGACTCCTAATTCAGCTATATAGCTATTGTCTTGAGTCACGAAATTAATTTTTAGAGCGCTGTTTTGATTTGTTGTTCTAACGTAAATATTTGCGTTAAATTCTGTATAGTTATTGATCGTTATGTCTGCTGACTGAATTGTTGCATCGTGGGGAGTATCAATAGTTGAGCCAGCTTCATAATACATGTAGTAAGAACCTTTAAAAACATAAATTAAAAAATTAGTATTTGAAAATTGCATTAAACTAACTACTGTATGTATGGATTAAACGTAAATTACTTGAATTTTGTTCTGGAGGAAATAATGGTTGTTTATTTGTCAAGGCTGTCCACTCGGTTTCATTAATGTCATATCCACATTCTATGGGGTCGTCAAAATAACAACAAGCGGTTCTGCTAACTGGTAATTTATTTTAAGATTAATACAGTACTTAAATTTATCACCAAATTAATGATTAAATTACCACATTCCATATTAATGTCAAAATTGTCAATGGCAACTTCATAATCGTCAATCAAACCAGTAGCAATTATTGAAAACTACAGCAAATACAAGAAGTTATTAAACTTATTATTTTGCCAAATTTTACATTTTTTGTTATTTATAATATTGTTTACCGTTCCGTCACATTCATCAACATTTAACCCACAGGTGTTGTTGGATCTTAAATATACTTGTTGCCAAGTATCACTCTCTTTGTAAATTACATCGCCAATGGCTACTGGCGTATTGTTTACTGGGTAGAACATAACTTGCATAGTTGTTGAAGGGGAATTGATAAAACAAGAAAATCTTAGGTACAAGTATGATAAAACCGTTTCACTTTGAACAAACTGAAGAGTTCCAGGGGAATTAGACCATATATAGTCGCCAGCTTATAACAAGATTAATTATTATCAAAACAATTGTAATTAAAACAATGCTCACTATATGGTTGAATCTCAAATGGTTTTATATATTTTGACCAGTACCAAGTAGAACCAAAAGCTCCACAGTCATCGATTTCAAAGTCACAACATGTTGTTGGAGGTGGTGGTAGAACTGGAGTTGTTGGTGTTCGTGTAGTAAATTCACTTGTTGGTGTAGTAGTTTCACTTGTTGGTGTTGTAATCTCACCTGTGAAACATTTTCATTTATTACTGTAAATACTAAGTATTTTAATAGTGTTTAAAGAAGTCACTGCCTCATTTGAGTTTACTTAAAATGACTTACAGTCAAAACCGATGTTGTCTATTGAAAATAAACCAATTGTAGAAAGATCAATGACGGCAGAGATTTTTAACTAAAACCATAAACACGATTAATTGTCGACATCTAAGTTATTTCTGCGTAATTTAAACTGTACCGTTCCATCACATGGGAGCACACCATGTGGGCAGCAGTAACCATTGTGACTGCTACATTCAACTACCATTGTTTGCCATAAATTGGTTTGTAATGTAATAGTTGCTAGTATAACTGTAGATGTATCCGATTCAAAAGACACTTCTAGTTTATTAATTGCAGCGATATCATACGAATCCATAAAATAGTCAAAGCTTAAAATAACTCCTGCATATGGAATATGAAACGATGTTAAACTGGTAGCAACACCAGAAGCATTTTCAATAAAAATATAATCATTGCCTATAAAACATTATTAAATATTAGTACTTATTTTTGTACTTTTTTTTTTTGAGTGCTTACTTGGTTTTGTTTTATCGAAGTTTGTGTAGTAGGTTAAGTTTGGTCGAAATTGTGGTGATATTAACCATTCTCCCGTTGACCAGCTGCATGATGTTTCACTAAAGTCGCAGCACTGTAATTTCACTAAAATACAAATTTAACTTGTATTTAAAGTACAGTATATAATATATACATATTAAAAACCCTGTTTACCAGAAGAAATTGTTGTTAGCAAACAAATGGTTACGTGAACAAAGCTTGATTTCGTTAGCAATTTCATTTTAACATGCGCTGCTGAAAATCAGTTTAATAAAATGTTTTCATATTGCCAGTTGCTGATATACCTACCGGTATGTTACTATTAATTATCAATTGATTATAAGTATGTAAGAATTTAAATCTATAACGAGATAAGATATGCCTCAGATTAGTTTATTCAAAATGTGAAATAGAAAATGCCATTTATATATACTGTATGATTTTCCAATGATATAAACTCAGTTAATTTAATGCCTAATTAAAATCTATTAGTAGTTTAACGATTTTCTTTAATTATTTACATTGTTTTTACTTTTAATATCGATGTTTTCTCAACTATTTAGATATGTACATATTTAAAAAGTTTAATAATAACTTTTATATTTAAAACATTTTAATACAAATACGTTACTAATGCCATTAAGATTCCATAACGTTTAAAAAGTCAGTCATTTAGTAATTACTTTAATGTTTAGAGTTTGTTTTCAACTGACTTTTGTAACGCACCTAAATTAGAACGCGTTACATTCTTTCAAAATGGTAGTACGGGATATTTATAAACAGTGAAAGTTCTCAACATTTTTCGCGATTTTCGTCAAGAAAATACAAGATAACAATATAAAGTGAAAGTTAATAGTTTTTAAAGTAGCTTGTTCTGTGATTATGTTGAAAGTAGTTATAGTGAATTTGTGCATTAAACGTCAACTCGGTTTGACGCATCTTTGGCAATCACACCATATAAAGTTTTCCTATAGTTGGTTGATAATTTCAGACAATTTATATTCGACATTGTGTTAAAAGTAATAATTAAGTAACACACTAATTAACATCGACGTTTAAGGTGCGTTTATTGTCACTAGTATAATTGAGCTTGTTTTTATATTTTTTTTTCTAGGAATGTGAAGTGGCATTTTGACGGTGAAGTAAATCGTAGTTAAGGAGCAAAGCAATAATGTTTTGCAGAGGAGCGATGTATCAAGGCGATTATGACCGTTTGTAATATACAATAAGGTTTTTAAACCAAATTTTAAAAATAATTTGATTTATTATAGAATATCTAAAAAAGGACTAGTTTTGAATGACAGCACTGAAGATTTGTCATTTTTGCCATATGTTTCTGAAGTGATCTCTATCTGTAAGTTTGCCAAATTCATGGCTTGCTGTGAGGACGTCAACTCTGAGGCAAATCCACTCATGAATGATTGCAAGTAAAACTTCGATTTGACATTGATATTTATATTTGGTTAGTGTTTTAGAAACTTCTTAGCTATTACAATAGCTGCATAGGATTAGTGTTATTCTGAGATCTTGTAAAGTCTTAAATTTGCTTTTAAGATGTAATTATTTATTAAATTCGGTTCCTAAACACAAAATGTAGGACCTATTCACGTAATTTTAGTTTCCTATCGCAAAATTTGGTTTCTAGAACACGAACGATTGTTTTTATCAACAAAGTTGAATATAAAATATAAATATAACTTAATTTAGGTTTGATCCTAAAACATACGATGTGATGCTAAGATGACGTTACAGTGAAAGTATTTGGGCAAGTTCAAGTAGGAAAACCATAACCTTGCGGTGTTAACTGTGGCTAACTACTTGTTTACCAAATACTTGATTCAACATGCAGAGTCTGGAATATTCGAGGATAACTGTAAGTCAAGCACTGTATTTTACTATATTTTTATATATTAGAACTGCCAACTTAATTAGTGTTTGTATGAGCTTTTGGGTATGAACTGTTTGTTAAAATGTGCTCAGAGCTCTTCGATTTTATTTGGTTTGATGTTCAAATCGTTTAATATTTAAAAGCGATCACTTTTGAAAACACTTCGACGCAAAACATCGTTTGAATACGGTCTCTAAAAATGGTTTACAAATTAATTTGAAGGATTAGACATGGCTGTTTTAATCCTTCAACCAAGTGTTTTATGAAGCTTTAGGTTTCAGATTCGTTAAACAAAATAATTCAGGAGTAGTCGGACGTTTCGGTAATTTTGAATTGCCCATTGTTTTATTTTCGGAGCGGTTCATAGTTGTGCCTCACTTCTAATGATTAATGATGTTAAATTGCCCTTTATTTGGTTGTTTAATGCAAATTATTTTCAGCTTTCTTCTTTAAGGAAAAGTAGCTTGTTATTGTATGATATTATTTTTTTTAGCAGAAGCCATTGGTTTTCATGATTGAAACTTTGTTTTTTTTTATAGAATGTTGTGATTCGGGGGTTCAAATGGGTGTGATTTTATTATTTAGGTTACAGCTTATGGATTATTAGTAGCTTTTTTAGGTTGTCAGTTATCTTTGTTGAATCTTAAATAATTTTTCTACTTTGCAGTAGATGTGTATATTTTGTTTGAAAGACATAAAACGTTGTGTACTATCTAGTCATTACAATCAAGCTAATATTTTCGCTTTCGATGTCTGTAGTTTGAAGTTATACCGTATAATACATCAATTAGAATTGGCTAGAAAAAGTTATGCAGTATCGGATTTATAGTGAATACCTAGTACAAGTGATTTACTCATTGAGTAAATTTGTGTTAATAAGCATTAGTTACCATTTTATCTAGACTGATATCTGTCTCGTGTTTGATTTACAACTTTATTATGACAACATGAGTTGGTTTAATTACAGTGTTAATAATTTTAAATGGCTAACCAAAGTTTATATTTGAAATGATCGATTTTTAACAACGACCAAGCGACTTGTAAATATAATGTGCGTCTTAAGTATAACATCCTTAGTAATTAGATCCTATTATATTAATACATCTGACTTTTCGGTGTATTACTAATTTAAAAGATGGGATGTAGTTGTGGATTTAGTTAGATCGATACGGCTTTTGGTGGTTCATCGCTTTAAGTAAAAGATATTTGATTAAAGGTTGGTTGTAGGTTTTAAGAATGTATAACATACTTGGAAAAAACTCGCATCCTCCAAGAATTTCAAAAGTATCTACAGCAAAATAGTCGTCTTCTGATATGATGGTAGGCGCGTTGAATACAACGTTAAATTCAACCTTAAAAAAATTAAACATGAAGTGGTTTAATTTAAACGTTGCGATAATGTGTATAAACCTGTCCCGTGCAAGTTGCAGCACCTTGACAGCAATCTAAGGCGGTGCAGTCAAAATCAAATACTCTAAATAGTGCGTTTGTGTCTGGAATAGTTGCTAAAGGTATTCTGGTATTGTTGTTGTTTTTGTTTATGAAAGTTACTTCGAAATTAATCGGATCATCGGTGATCTTTGCGAACAAATTTCCTCTAAAAATAGTGTCGCCGTTTATTGCTGTAGTTGGGGAAACCAGAGTTGCTGACAGTTGAGCTTGGGTTGGAAGAAAGTATACGTATCCACTTTCTATAAGAAATTAATTTTTAATCTAAATAATCGAACTGAAGTTTGATGTGTGGGTTACCTGAGTATGGTAAAACGTCTGTTTTGGGTTCGCCAGCATTTTTAAATTGCCATACACCACGGTTACCAGCATCACTGTATCCACATAAGGTATTATTAAATCTACAGCAAGCTAATCGGTTCTCTAAAATTTAACAATATTAAAATCATTGATCTTAGCTTTAAATCATAATTACAGTAGCTAAAATACCGCATTGATTAACAAGATCAAAATTATCGACGGCAATTTCGAAGTTATCTCCGAGATCATCACTGTTAATTACAAACTGTAAAGAAATGAAGTGTTATATTATATATTTTAGAAATCTATAAGTATAAATCAAGTATAAATTACTGTTCCAGGACATGGTGATCCTATAAACGTACAGCACTCATGGCATGTTAATTTTAGATCATCTGCTGACTCCCAACCAACTTTTCCTTTAACAATTGGACCGCCAATTGGTACTGGATTACCAATTGATGGGTTAAATATAACTTGCAGGGTTGTAGTATACGATCTAATATAATAATCAAATGTTATGGGGTCATCGTCACTAATTTCGTTGGTTCTAAAAAATGTAAGTGTTGAAGGTGCATCTGACCATAAATAATCACCAGCTAACATTTAGAAACAAGTGACATTAGTGTTTTCTCATAAATATATGCGAAACCATACTTAAGAATTAATTTTATACTTACGTGTTTTTGGTTCAGGTATGTTAGCGCTAGGTGTTTTATCTCTAGACCAGTACCATGAAGGACCATTAGCACCACAATCATCTACTTCGAAATCACAGCATGTGGTTGGAAGTGGATCTTCAGCTGTTACTGTTAAAGCGAATATTATAGTAATGGTTGAGTTTTTACTAATAAGTACATTAACTAACCTGTCGAAATGGTTGCTAATAAGCAAATTGCTGCGAAAATGATACTGAATCTTGTTGTGAATTCCATTTTAATTTGTATCGTTGCAATAAGCAACTTTTGGTAGTGACTTATTGTTTATATAGTTTTATAGCGATTACTTGTTTATCAATTAATTAAAAATATAACAAGGTCACCTTTGTTGAGATAAAGCATTTTTCAAGGGTCAAGTATTAGCCTTTTAGTGCTATTAAAATAAACTAATCAAACTTGTCTACAAGTGCTAATTATGGTATTTTATACTTTTAACAAGAGTTTTTTTTTTTTAATTTATATTAAACTATATATATTAAAATCAAAATGCCATTATTCGTTAATTTAGGTGATATTTCATTATAAAACAACTTACAAAAAATTATTTAAAAATTATTTTTGGTTTCCATGTGTTTATCCTTAACCCCGTTTTATTTATTTTTTGACATTATCTATAATTATCTATAAAAGAAATAATTGTTATGGTACGATATTGTACTTGAAATCATAAAAATTGACAAAATTTAGACGTTAATCGGATTACCTTTAAATTGTTTGATAATTTCAAGTATGATGGACACTTTAAACTAGGAAATTGCTTTACGTGATAGTAAATATTATTAGCATTGTTGCTGTTGTTAACAGCAATTTAGCATCGAATCATACAGTAATGCATATATACTTAGTGTTCACTTGTTGCTATATGTAATAAACCAATGATTTCAATACTTTTGAAAATTTAAAGGGTTTGCAAATTTTCAGAAAATCCCGATTTGAAACGCGTTAATTACTGCTGTAACCGTAATACCGAATTGCATTGCAGTATCTTAAGGCAGCTTCTATAAGTAAAATCAAGTTTTTAAATTTGTCTTGAAAACTACTGTATTAAATACCATTAAGTATGCATTTGATCGTAGTATGTTTCGTTTGAATATCTGTAACCTAAATGCGATAGTCAATCAATTATGTTAATTGATGTATTTCTTATATCCATATCGGATGGCATTCTTGATAGGATTTTTATTCGAGGTTTTTAAAAAGAAAGCAGATTTGAAATCGATGAAAGTAAAATATTAAGATAATTTAGATGTAGTGCTTCTAAATAAAGTTTAAAATGTGGTTACGGTTTTAGTAAGCTCAAATAGTGGGGAAATGTTCACCTGGTGAAATTTAGCAAAAGAGAACAACTAAGAGAACCACCATCGAGAATTCAGTATCATTTTAAAGTAATCGGTATTAAGTCTCCAAAGATATACCCGTATAAACTGTATATTTTAGCTGTTATTGTTACTGTAACAAAGAATAAGAAAGTAACCAATTTTTCGAATATCACTTTTAAATAGTTGCTTTAAATTATACGATAACAAATTCATGGTTTATATTTGAAGCTGCTTTTTTTATTGATAGTTTTCTTCATAATCACTTATTTTAGAAATGATGATTTTCAAATTTGCCATTGTATTGGTTGTATCCATCTTAGCGGTTGCCTAGCATTAAGATGATTTTAGTTAAAATGTTATTCTTTTGAGTTTTAAAACTATACAATTTACCTGGAAATAGTTCACAAGATCCAACAATTTCTAAAGCATCAACAGCAAATAAATCAGTTGTTTCTGTTTCATCATTTGATTCCACATGAGCATCAAATTCAATCTGTCAATAGATGGTTTATCAATCGATTATATTCCAATACAAAATACTTTAATGCTAATTTAATTGGTTAAATACATTACAAACAGCAATAAAATACTTACATGTCCGGTGCAGCTTGCTGCTCCATTACAACAATTCAGAACGGAACATTCATAAATATATTGTCTAAAATAATCCAGGGTGTCTGGTACAATTCCTAACTCGACTGTGTTTTCCTGGGATGTAAAACGGATTCTTAAGTCATTGTTGGAATTTGTTGTTCTTACAAAAATATTTGCGCTAAAAATTGTATCGCTTTTGATAGTGAAATTGGAAGACCAAATACTTTCATCCGTTGGGGTAGCTGTTTCAGATTCAGTTTCATAATACATGTAATTGCTACCTTTGTAAATCAAAATATTAAAACAGTAGCACGTATTTTTTAAATGTTAATTAATCATTTATCTGTAAGATACCTGAATCACGTGATGGGGGTATTGTTGGTTGTGTATTTATAGTTGCATTCCACTTGCTTTCATGAATATTATACCCACAAGAATTGGGATCGTCAAAATAACAGCAAGAACTTCGGCTACCTATTTAATATTTTATACAGTATTGGTAGCAAAGTTTACTTGAGAAAGTTAATAAGTTAAATTACTGCATTGATCATTGATGTCAAAATTATCAATGGCTACTTCATAATCGGTGGTTAAGCCACTGCCAGTTATTATAAACTATACGAATAAATAGAAAACGTCTTAATTTGCTTTATCTAAAATGATTAATTTTTTACTGTTCCATCGCATTTATCAACTCCATCTCCACAGCAGTTGACACATGTTGCGGATGATCCAATAATCCAATTATTACTGCTTTTAGAAAATGTTACAATTGGTACTGGTGCACTATCAACTGGATAAAATGTAATTTGCAAAGTAGCTGAAGGTGTATTTATAAAATAAGAGAGTGATACGTTCACATCTGTTGAAACATCAACACTTTGAAGAAATTCAAGTTGTCCTGGTGAGTCTGACCAAAAATAATCACCAGCTAACAAAATAATAAGTTCCATAATTAGTTTGTCGTATTTGAAAGTAATACTTATAAACTGGATATTTTAAGTTAGATGAAATTTACTATTTGAGGGAATTGGTATTGTTGACGTTTTGTCGTTCGACCAATACCAGTCGGTACCACTAGCACCACAGTTATCTGTTTGGAAATCACAACAAGTCATTGGAGGTGGGGATGGTGTTGTTGTTGGTGCAATTGATGTTGTTGGAAAAGTATGGCTTGTTGTTAGTCCACTTTCACCTGTTACAATCATTTGAATAATTTTATATTTGACTACAGTTGTGTTTATTTAAAAAATCACTTGCAATTAAGACCAATGTTGTCCACTGCAAATAAACCAATTGGGGTAGTAGTGTCAACTACTGCAGAGACTAGGATCTAAAGTTATAAACAAAAGTGATTTTGAATTAAATATATTTGATCGATTTACTGTAATTATTACCGTTCCTTCACATGGAATTATCCCATTTGGACAACAAAAGTTTGCATCGCAACTAATTTTCTCATGTTGCCATGAACTTTTTTGATCAGTTAATATTGCCAGTACGTTTTTAATACCATCGGCTTCAAAAAACACTTGTAGTTTGTTATTAGTGGCGCTGGAGAGATATGAATCCATAAAGTAGTCAAAACTTATAATTGTATCCGGGCCATCAATGGTAAACATTGTACCGCTTTGATCTAAGCCTGATGCATCTTCAATGAATGCGTAGTCATTATCTATGAAAAATTATTTGTTTTAATATGCAATGTTTTTTAAAAATAATTTATATAACTTACTTGGTTTGGTACTATCAAAATCGGGATAATTTGTTAGTATTGGTTTAGTTCCTGGAGAAAACTGCCAGGTATCTGTTGTCCAATTGCAAGTTTCAGTTCCAAAATTACAGCATTGCATATGCACTGCATTAATATATTAATAACGAAATTAACTCATCCGATTTATGGTTGTATACAATTGGTTACCTGTAGATGTAGCTGCTAATAAACAAATTACCGCATAAATGCAGTTTAATTGTGTGTGGATTTTCATCTATGATTTTTCTAGCAGATTTTGGGCTTATTGTTGGTTTTTTTTGGCAATAACAACTGTACAATATTAATTAAAGTGAAATACTTTTATTGAGATGATTGTTACTAAAGTATCAAGTTATCACAAGGTTTTTCCAGTTTAAATAATTAAAATTAAATTGTTTTAGAGATTCTAATCTAAATACAACATAATCCAGATATCAAGATATTTTTATACGTTTTATAACAATTAATATAAAGTAGGTTAAACACTTGAACTTAATCGGTATTAATACTCCATTAATAGTTTATTTTATTGTGTCGAGGTCACTTTTTATTGATTTTACTTTTTATTTGAGAAGTTTTAATTTCTTAGGTTGCGTTTTCAGGTAAAAAATGTCATGACCTTCAATTTTAGCTAAAGTTAAAATTATTTGAAGGAAAATATTTTAGCTTGCAAACTGGTGCGTTTTACCTGAAAAAGCTTTACAGCAGGCAATACTTTCAAACGAATTTATTGCTTAAAAATGAACTCATCTTATCGTTGAAAAGTCGTAATTTTCATTTCAATAATTTAATTTGATTATCTTATTAATATAAATATTATAAAGCATAATTTCGTCTGTATTTTATTGTTAGAAAATCTTGTACAATTAATGCGATACAAAAAAAATATTTAGGCAGTATACAATATGTTGTGCAGACTAAACAACGAATTTTAGGTAAATTAATTAGAAATTTTTTGTACACCTGGAAAATGGCTGCATTTGTATGCAACTTCAAATGCGTCAATACCATACATGACTTTGCCTCCATAGTTTCCATGAACATATGCAAATATTTCTACCTTTTAATTTTAGAAAATAGCGTTGTTAAATTATGTATAATCAAAGTAACTGTTTAAATATTTACGTTTCCAGTGCATTCTGGATAGCCATCACAGCATGATTCCATAGTGCATTCAAATTCAATTATATTCCATTCTCCATTGGTTGTTTTTATCGTTTGAAGTTGATACCATTTTGCTTTGTCTGCATTGTAGAAACCGAGTCGAAGCTCATTTGGCGAAGTTGTGTTTTCAATATCGACGTAAATATTTGCTCTGAAATTGATGTCGTCTGTCAATATGTAAGTCGTTGAACGTAGTGGAATATTAAGAACATAGCCAGTTCGGTTGTAGTTTATGGTTTCAAAGAACACATAACCACTTCCTATGATACGAGATTTGATATTTAATGAGATTTAGATATACTGTGAGTTGTTTAGATTACCAGGTGATGGCGGTGGATTGACGGGGGCTGCTGTAACTGTAGATAACCATTGGTAACCGTCGAATTCGCCACTGGTGCAGTTGCACATGATTGCGTCATTGAAGTAGCAACATTCATTAGCTGGTGATGAATAAATTAAATGTGATTTATATAGTTAATAGAGAATTTGATAAAAAAAACTTAAAATGTGATGTATATGGTTAAGCAAAGCAAATAACTACAGAATTTCTATAATTTCTGTACTGTATTTACTATTTGTTACTGATTACTTACGAGGCAAAGGTGGAGTTGGTGAAGTTTCAGTTGTTGATGCGGCGATTGAAGTCGGCACTTCAGTCGTTGTCATCGGCGACGTTGATATTTGTTTTGTGGTTGTTGTTTCTTCCGTGGTTTGAATTGTTGTTACCCCACTAGAACCTGTGTTATTATAATATTTAATAAAATTATTAATTATAGGTAACTAGTTATTGTATATACTGTATAGAAAAGAGCTAATTATGTAACGGGAAAAATGGGCATACTTTTAATCTGTGCTGAGCTTCGTGTAATATATTATTGGTGTCGAGCAATTTAGTTTAATTGCGTAATTTTGTAATTTTATTAATTTTGTAACTTACAATTAATTCCAACGTTGTCAATTGCAAATAAGCCAACCGGATAATTGATATCAACGATTGAGGTGAATTTTATCTAATACAAAGACAAAGTAGAATTTTATTTCAAGTGATATAAATATGAACTAAGTATTTCATTTTTGAAAGATACCGTTCCATCACATGGCACAACTCCGTTTGGACAGCAAAACGAATTTTCGGTGCTGCACTCAATTTGCGCATTACGCCATGCGCTGTTTTGTAGCAGAATTACTTGCAAAAGAACTGTATAGTCACCGGATTCAAAAAATGCTTCAAATTTAGTGTCAGTTGCCCTAAAGTCAGAAGAATCCATAAAAAAATCGAAACTAATAATAGCTCCTTGAATCTCAATGTGAAATGTTGTTGTGCTGGTTACCGACCCAGAAGCATCTTGAACAAACATGTATTCATTGCCTATAAAACATTATCTTTGATTGCTTTTAGTTTGAAATGGTTAAATTTTAGAGCTTATTACTTGGTTTTGTGTTGTCAAAGTCTGGGTAATTAGTTAAAATTGGATATGCAGGAGGCGTTGGATGCCAATATATTGTTGACCATTCACATTCCGAATTATCATCAAATTCACAGCATTGCGATCGCACTACATTTAATTATAAAATTGTACACGACATTCATAACGTCTTTAGACATTTTCATAAAAAAGTTTTACCAAAAGTTATGACGGCTAATAAGTAAATTACTATGGATATAAAGCAAAATCTCACTCGATTCATTATAGTTTTATGCTGTTCGTTACTTGCAGTATATACCGTACTTCTAGCAATCAGTATTTTAAAAATAAAAACCAGGTTATCTTTATTTAGATAGTGTAATTCTCAAGTGATACGGTAGCTTTTTCAGTAAAGTAAAATACACATGTTTAAACTAACTATTATAGGATAAAAACAC
The DNA here is from genome assembly GCA_013389785.1 of Helicorthomorpha holstii. NCBI lineage: Eukaryota > Metazoa > Arthropoda > Diplopoda > Polydesmida > Paradoxosomatidae > Helicorthomorpha > Helicorthomorpha holstii. Next base: position 29,885,626 of record JAAFCF010006680.1, read on the forward strand.
ATGGCATGTACGGCGTCATTTTCGTAAAATCAATTCAAGAGATTTAGCCTATTAAATGATTGTTTTAAACGCTATACCTACTAGGTAAATTTAGTTTTAAATAGTTTTATTATTTAGTTGTATTTACCAACGTTTTTAAGGTTATTTATTATCTATAGTTGTAAGGGCATTCGGTATCTTTAGTTATCAATCAATCAGCCAATATAATTATGCAAGTAAAGAAATTTTAGTAACATGGATTATTATTGAGGAAACTGAGCTTATCTTGGTATGTTTACTAATTTGATTTTAATAACAATAAGAGAATTTTGATAACTTTAACTATATCGATTTGACCAATTATTGTTTCAAGTGCCAATAACAAATGATTACTTTTTTGGGGTTTTTAATGCCTAATTTGCCGTTTTTAGGTTGCATATTCTGTGAAAACCTTCTTTCTTGTGTTTAAAAGTTGGTTTTCATTAATGTTTAGTAGTAAATTTTCTTTGATCTGTTATGCACGTTATATGCATCATATCGGTTACCTGTAATTATGATTATTTTAGTTGAAATATTGCTTTCAGTCGTAAAACTTATCAAATTTACCAGGGAACGATTTGCATGAGTCAGCAATTTCAAACGCATCTATTGCGTACAAGTTTACTGGTGTTAATGATTCAACATGAACTCTAAATTGAATCTAGAAGAATAACAAAATATTTATTAGTTTAGTTATTGCTATCTTTAATTTTCTTATGTTAAATAGTTTTCTGTTACTGACCTGTCCTGTGCATGTTGCAGTACCATCGCAACAATTGGCAAAGGCACAGTCAAAACTAAATACTTGAAACACGTAGTCTGTTGCTTTTATTATTCCCAAGTTAATTGTTAGGTCCTTGTCAGTGTTTATGAAATTGATTTCAAGTTTATCTTGAGGGTCTTCTGTAGTTACGTAAAAATTTCCTCGAAATTGAATGTCACTCCTGATTGTTACAGGAGCTGACGTAAGCAATGTACTGTCAGGTGTTATGACTGGCTGATAATAGATGTAGTTGCTACCTGTGATAATAGACATATTGAAAAGTAGCATTTTTGAAATGACTTATAAATCTGTTTGTTGATTGACAAGTACCTGAATTCGGAATTTCTCGTGGAACATCAGCCGTCAGTTGCCATTGTTGATTATCATAAGTAAATCCGCAATCATTGTCAAAAAAGCAACAAGCGGCTCTGCTTTCTATTTGATAATTGTTGGAATGCGTTACTACATTTGATGACACGATTTCATGCACACAAGAGTTTATGGAAAAACTAAATGCCGTATCGTGAAAAGTACATATCAAAAATGCAGTCATGAGGGGCTCGATTGTGGTTTTGGTTTATGTGCAAAGTGAATAGCGACACAGCTCTACTAAACAATAACTTAAGCTTTTATATAGTCAATTTAACATTTCATCAAATATTTAATACAATTTTATAACTTGTAATTTTATTAGTACATTTATACACAACAATGAAAATATTAGTTCTTAGGTATTTATTTGCCCCATGAATTCTTGTGTACACGGAGTTTAAATGTAATTTAAAACAAATGATTTAGTTTACGGCATTGGTGAGCGATGTCAAAATTGTCAATGGCCATTTCGAAATCTGATCCATAACCAGTTGCAGTAATTATAAACTGTAAGAAAAGCAATTTGTTGATAAAGTATTGTATAAATTTCAATGGTTAATGATTAATTTCTTACTGTTCCGTCGCACTCAGAATATCCATCATTGCAACATTGTTCACAAGTGAATAGAACATTTTCCCAAAATTCGCTTCCTTTAGATATTAAACCAAGTTCTGTAGGTGCGTTACCATTTACTGGGAAGAATGTAACTTCCAGAGACGACGAATACGAGTTGATGAAGTAAGACAAAGATACATCTACATTTGTTGGAACTGAAACACTTTCAACAAAATGGACTTGTGCAGCAGAGTCTGACCATAAAAAGTCTCCAGCTAACAAAGAATTACTGATTCATAAGTTGAGCATGAAATATACGTAATCAAGTCAATATGGTAAAATGACACTCACTGTTTGATGGGATGGGTATGGCAGTCGGGGTTTTAACTTTAGACCAATACCATGAAGCACCACTAGCTCCACAGTCATTTTCTTCGAAATCACAGCAAGTTGTTGGAGGCGGTGGAATTGTAGTTGTAGGAATCATTGTTGTGGTTCTAGTTGTTGTTGGAGTTGTAGTGGTTCGAGTCGTTGTTGGAGTGGTTGTGGTTCTAGTTGTTGTTGGAGTTGTAGTGGTTCGAGTCGTTGTTGGAGTGGTTGTGGTGTGAGTCGTTGTTGGAGTGGTTGTGGTTCGAGTCGTTGTTGGAGTTGTAGTTGTTGTGGGAGTTGTAGTTGTTGTGGGAGTTGTAGTTGTTGTGGGAGTTGTAGTTGTTGT